>LT636062.1:0-18430 GCA_900128565.1 Stramenopiles sp. TOSAG23-6 | reverse complement strand
TTCGTACGAAATTTTGTACCTAACAAATTTTAGTTTTTTTTTTTGAAATATTTTTACAAAACACATGTTAACGAAATGTTCAATGATGTATATGCTGACCTACCTGAGCACTTGAAGGAACAAAAAAAAGAAATGCTTAAACATATTGCGAAATATCCAAGTCATTACGTATTAGAGCATTAATGATTAAGTTTGAAATATAAATTATTTTATGGTATTTTGAAAAAATATTTTTTTTAGGGTTGGGATTTTTTCAAATACAACCGTTTGAATTTTGTATGAAACGAAACTCTTTTTTTGTTCTCATCGTTGATTTTGAAAAATGCAACTAAAAGATATCCTTGATGATATATAATAGTCCTGAGGACCATACTTCTTCAATCATCATTCAAATCTTCATATATTTTTTTTCGTCATCGTTTTTCCAATTTCGGAATTTATTCTGAGCGCGCAAACAAACCTGTCGAAATTTTTGAAGACATCACATCAATGAGAATCTGAGATCTCTCGAAAATTTTTGTATTTTTTTTTTTGATGTTTTTTTCAATTTTCAATCGAGATCCAGAAAATAAACTTATTTTAGCTTCATCTTCTGATAAGGAAAATCCAGAAAGTCGATTTCTCTCATTCACATAGAAAAGATTACTGAACGGAAACCTTGAAAAATCAATCTATATTATAATAGCTCATACTTTTTAAGTCCAAAA
Source organism: Stramenopiles sp. TOSAG23-6 (assembly GCA_900128565.1). Lineage (NCBI taxonomy): Eukaryota > Stramenopiles sp. TOSAG23-6. The sequence continues at coordinate 17,723 of LT636062.1, read as the reverse complement.
AGTGTATGCAATATTTGTAGACCTAATTAATGCTTGCAGTAAGTTGTCCTATCACTCAGACTGTTTCCCACCATTTTTTTCCTTTTTCATATGAGAAAGATACACAGTTGTATGCTATTATCGTTATTATCGTGTACTGTTTCTTTTTGTTTCTTGCAGTTTTGTGACGTTTTCTATCTAACTTTTATTCAATTACCATATATGAAAAATATAGATTGACGAGACCATGGTAACTAGTGCTATGGATATCGATAGTACTGTAAGCCTACCAGCTAATAAAACTTCTCCACATCAGTGGCAACTAGGTCAAGTTCTTGCTTGTACGAATACAGATTTAATACAATCAAATGGAGCAAATGGCGATTCTATGGATACAGACACAGAATCAGTAACTCATGAAATATCTGCACTAGCATATAGCAACTGTGGTGAACTCGTCGCTGCAGGTGACACCCTTGGAGGTGTTTACGTGTATAATTGTAGTGGTGAAAAGGGATCGATTGAAAACTACACTGGGGAAGCAAAACATTTAAATAGGATCTATAGAAGACATACTGCGTTTCAATCACATAATAGAGAATTTGACTACTTAAGGAGCCTCGAAATTGAAGAACGAATCAATCACCTAACTTGGTTACCTCGACCGAATCGGTCTCAATTCTTACTAACAACTAATGATAAAACTATAAAACTTTGGAAAATACATCCTGAGAATAAAGATGATAGGAGTAGTGTGGCGGATAGTGTAACACACAGTGACTGCCCGACGACAGAGAAAAAAGTATTTGCAAACGCTCATGTACTTTTTTCAATTTTGAATGTATTGAATTTTTTTCAAAAACATTCTGTAACTAAAGAACTTTACATTTTGACATATTTTTTCAATTATAGGCATATCATATTAATTCTCTTTCAGTATGTAGCGATGGCGAAAGCTTCTTGTCATCCGATGACTTACGAGTAAATGTTTGTATGTGTTTCATCATGAATTTTAAATTTATTTTCTTTTTCGTACCAAATTTCGTACTTAACATTTTTTGTTTTTTTTGAATTTCGAATTTATTTTTTCACAATATATGGCATATGGACCGTTCAGATACTTGCTTTACTTGTGTCGATATGAAACCAACCGATATGGAATCTCTCTCTGAAGTTCTTACAGCGGCAACGTTCCACCCTAGTCAATCACATATTTTTGCGTACAGTACTTCGACTGGTTCTGTAAGACTTGCTGATATGTACTTTTTCATCCAACCCTAACCCTAACACGATTTTTTTTTTTTTTTTTTTTTTTTAAAAAAAATTTTAAAAATTTTTTTTTTTCCCATTTTTTTTTTTTTTTTTTTTGTAAAAAAAAATTGTAACAATTTTTTTTTTACCAATTTTTTTTTTTCACAATACAGGCGCACTGCCGCCTTATGCGATAATAGTGTTAAAGAATTTAAAGATGCTTCGGCAAAATCATCACATGCATTTTTCGCAGAAATTTTGGAATGTATCTCCGATATTAAATTTACCAATGCAGGTCATCAATTGCTAATGCGTGATTATATGTATGTTTAATTTTTTTTTTGAATTTTTTTTTTCATACGAAATTTTGTACCTAACAAAACAAAAACAATTTTTGAATTTTTTTTTCACAATACATGTATGTTTAGTTTTTTCAATTTGGATTTTTTTTTTTTTTGGTAGAAAATTTTGTACCTAACAAAAAACAAAAATATTTTTTCACAATACATGTCTTTGAAATTATGGGATGCGCGGATGGAACATATGCCAGTATTAACTATTAACGTACAGGAATATTTAAGACCTAAATTGAAAAACCTTTATTTACAAGATTTAATTTTCGATAAGTATAAGTGTACGTAAATTTCGTAACAATTTTTTTTTTCGTAAAAAAAATTTCGTAACATTTTTTTTTTTCGTAAAAAAAATTGCATATGTAACGAATTTCAAATTTGACATATTGTTTTACTTTTTATGTTCAGTGTCCCATGATGATAAATTCTTTGTTACAGGTACATATGTTTGTTTTACATCATAAATTTCGAATCTTTTGTTTCAAATGTATTGTTTTTTTTTTTTCCTACCAAATTTAAACTTAAATTTCTAAATTTCTAAAGATTTTAACTCGTACAATATACTAAAACATTTTGAATTTTTGAAATATTCTTTCACAGGAAATGGTAATCGAGTTTGTTTATTTGATAATAGTGGAAATCTTCAAAATGTTCTACAACGTGAGGGTAAGACATCCCCTAGTGCTTATAGTAATTCAACTTCAGACGATTTACTTCCAAGTATATGTACATTTTCATTATGATTTTTTTTTTCAATTTTTTTTTGTACGAAATTTGGTACCTAATTTTTTTTTTACTAAAACATTGTTTTTCACAATACATTCCAACAAAAGGCGTTACAATGTGATTTTCACCCTCGTAGATATAGTGTGGCAGTCGGATGTGTCAAAAATATCGTTGAATTTTCGTGTGTATAGCAATGAATCAAATATCAAAGGATAGATTTGCAATACGAAAATTACAGTGTATTTCGTGTTTTTATTTTTTTCCAAGATATACAGAAAGTTCTATAGCGAATAAAATTTATTCACAATATCCAAATAAACATTCTGAATTTAATGTTTTATTTGACTTTAAAAGTAATTAAGGAAATATATATCTCTTTCAAAGTCCTTTTATAGATTATTGTTCAATGAATCAGTTTTTAATAAATTACTCCATTAGAGAAGATCGTTCTCCAGTTTATAAGCTGTTAATAAACTTTCTACATCACTCTGGAGTGTTTCTTCTGGTTCCCAAGTGGCTTCATTTTCAGAATAACCTTTCCAATGAACCAANTACTTCATTTGTTTGTTGTGTCCTNTNCCAAAGAGTCTATGGGCAATAATACCCTCAANANCAAAACGTTCTTCTGATTCAGCAGGCATTGTCTTTGGTTTTTTTTTAGTACCTTTTTTAGTACTACCTTCATCAACACCACTGCGTTTCTTTGAAGATTTTCTAATTCCTTTAACTCGTATTAGCCGTAATACTTCTAAAGCTTGTTCACTAAACAAACTGGTCTCGGCAGCAAGCTCACCATTAAATATTTCATCAGCAATGCCCTCGGCCGTAATTCCTTCAGCATTTCTGATATCCACAAATGCTCCAGCATCAAGTAAAAGATAAGTAGCAACAATATTACTATTTTTTACCGCAAAATGCAAGGGGGTATCACCACCATGGAATGATTTGGAGTTAATTGTACTTGTTTTAGATTTTTGCTGGGGACTCTTCAAAAGTTGTTCCAATAAATCCATTTGATTATACTTTACAGCCAAATGAATCGCTGACATACCAACTCGACTTACCTTTTCCCCGGGATCCACATGTATACTACTATGTGAGCGCATTTGGATCATAACATCTTGAGCTTTGAACTCCAAGAGTGCACTTAACATTTCAGTGTCTCGATTAATAACTGATATATGGATAGGGCGCCAACCGTTTTTGTTTGGTATATCTGGGAGTGCTCCATTATTTAATAATAACCTAGCGTTGAATATTTGTTTGTGGCGAACTGCATGAAATAGTGCTGTTTCCGAATTATCAACTTTCACACGAAAAGGTAATTTGGCTTTCCTAAGATGAGAAATTGCAGGCTCCTTATCGCCAGCTTTCTTAGGAAATAGTGCATTCATTGTCACAACAGGTACATCTTCCGAGTTATCCTTCTTCTCGTTAATCACTAAGTGAAGTGTTTTTTCAAGTGATAACCATTCAATGATGTCGAACAAACTCTCGCAATTATCTTTGTCGCAAAAAGCAGCAGATTCAAAATCTTCTTGAATTTCATCTTTTCTCGCACGTGTTTTAGCTTGCTTTGCTGTCTGACGTAACATAATGGTGGGAGCTTCATGCCAAGGTACTTCTTCAGTGCTCACTACTTCACCAACTCTTCCGTCCATATCTGGGTTGTGATCAGCAAAGGGCATAGCCACGGGTAAATTTGTGGCAATATTTTCAGAATATGGGTTCTTCGAAGTATATGTATCGGGAACGCCTGAAGCTGACATTGTAGCAGCTGTATCCTGAGGAGATACTTTCTCAGTGCTCACTCCTTTCCCAACTTTTCTGTCCATATCTATATCAGCAAAAGGAGGCATCATGAAGAGTTCCTTTGGCTCCAGTGCCGGTTTCAGTGTTAGCCCTTGCTGCGAGGCGTGAATTTCAGTAAATATAGCGCAAAGTAATAAAAGAGTATTCATAATTGTCATTATAAAATCAATGGAAACAGAATGACGATGGGGTCACGCCGGGGGATGCTTTAAAATATTATTTGATTGAAATGACTGTGGTACCAAAAACAATCATCAACAACGTGGCAATTGTTACCTGCCGCACTGAATGAATATAAAGTTTAAAAAAACACGAAATAGTACTTTTTTTTTGACCATCAAACTTTGAAAAAACATCAAGGAAAAATGTACACCCACCTACACTCCTACGTATATTATTAGACCGACTCACTGCATTGAATATTATAAGCAAATTGATAAAACTTGAGGCCATTCTATTTTCTAAAAGGCTATTCTCACGGCTGTGTTTTGCTTGAAACAGTGTTTATTGAATGACTTTAAAAAAATCTTGTTCTGAAGAAGTTACAACCGTTCATCATGCCCTAGATTTAGAATTAGATACTTGGCTAAAGACCCAAGTCGACGTAGGCGAAATAACTGCTGCTCTAAGTAGTTGTTGTAACATATTACCTGAAATGACATGCAAAACGTTATTTAGTGTAGATATTCACCCATTTGACCATTTACTTGAAATTTTAGTGTCGTGCAGTCAGCAACTAGAAACAATGCGGCTATTTCGCTCGCTAAATAGCACTAGTTTACTTTTAAAGATGATAAATGTCATTGTCAACTGTGCACATAGCCCATATAAATCTAGTGATATATTGCTCACACGCCTCATTACATGTGTCAATGGTTTTATTCTTTTGGGTGCATTACCTACAAAAGAATCTGCATTCATGTACATTTTTATCATTTGTTTCATTTTTAGTTTTCACCCAAATTCTGTACCTAACGTTTTTTTTAGATATATTTTTTCACTATACATTTTTTCTGATAAAAAATCCTTTTTATTGTCTTTAATTACCATACTGAAAACACAACCAAACCCCTGTAGTCTTCGAATCGCTTCTGCTAATTGTCTTCAAGCTTTCCTTAATACAAATTATTCATTATTTCCATATTTCTGCGAGACTGACGGCATTGCAACTATAATTGAGGTAATGCGTTCTCCATGTACGTTTTATTTTTTTTCAATTTCAAATTTATTTTTTTTTCGTACGAAATTTCGTACCTAACGATTGTTTTTGTAATTTCGTGTTTTTTCACAATACATGTCCAACACATGTAGAATATGAGTTATCACTTGCTAGTTTTGAACTACTTTGTGTATTATCCCACATTGACTCTGAAATGCTTTGCCAGAAACTGAGTCATCAGTGTGTTCAATTACTATCAACATTTTTCTCTAATAACATTCACAAAAATATATCAAGAGGAAGTTGTTTTTCTAAATTATTGATTTTATTAAGAGATGAAAAATAAAAAATCAATTTGAAATAAAAAGAATTCCAAATGTATTTTTTTTTCATGAAAAATATTACTTGAAGCAATTCTTATTTGTCTTCCTTTTTTAAACCTTCAACTTTTTTCCCATCATACCTCTTCCATTGCATACCATGTATAGTGAAAAAATATTTCAAAAATTTGATTTTTTGTTAGGTACAAAATTTTTTTACCAAAAAAAAAAAAAAAATAAATTAATAAATTCATGATGAAAAGGTACATCTGGAGCTTGTTTCTCTTTCTCATAATCCGTTTTTCCAACTTCATCCCAATTAGTGGATAGGACAGTGCCGCCAGATGTCTGAAAACTTTTATTCATTGCACGTCTTGTTTCATCGCTCGCCTTGGAGTAAATCTGTATTAAAAAAAAAAATATATTTTTTTTTTTCGTTAGGTACAAAATTTTCTACCAAAAAAAAAAAAAATTTAAAATTCATGATTAAAACAAACATCTTTGAATAATTTCTGTAGTGCTTCTTCTCCTTCAGGTTTCTCTGCCTCGAGCTCTTTTTCAATTTCCTTCTCAACTTTTGACCAATCTCGTTTTGAGGCATGAACTGTGAAAAAATATCTTTTTTTTTTCGGTCCAAAAATAATTCGTTAGGTACAAAATTTCGTATGAAAACAAATTAGGAAAAAAATCATGATGAAAATGTACATAAGGCGTCGGTGCCGAATTTACTTTTTTTGTAACTGCAACTGCATGAGCACCACCAGCAATCCCATGACCTTCTAAACATGGCCAATGTTTTGTGAAAAAATATTCTTTTTGTAAAAAAGTTGTTAGGTACAAAATTTCGTACCAAAAAAAAATTATGTCAAAAATTCAACTGTGGAAACGTTCATGCAAAGCACCAGATTTTATTAGTTTTATTTCAACTTTTGGAGCACAGGTTCGAAATGTACATTTTTCGGGAACTATTTTACCAAAGGTATCAAAATCCCATGTAAAATTAAAAAATATAACAATTTTCTTTTGTTAGGTACCAAATTTTCTATGAAAAAAAATATAAACAGAAATCGTTTTTGTTTTCTACAAAAATTTCGTATGAAAAATAAATTTGAAATTCATGATGAAAACGTTTTGAAATAAAAAAGTCAAAAAAAAATTTTAAAAATTTGTTAGGTACAAAATTTCGTATGAAAAATAAATTAGAAATTCATGATGAATACGTACACGCATAGGAAGACCCAGTTGAAAGTGGAAATTCAATATTGAAATTAGTTTCGGTAAAATCAACTTGTACATGTATTGTAAAAAAAAATAAATTCGAAATTTGTTAGGTACAAAATTTCGTACGAATAAAAAAAAAATATGTAATTCATGATGAAAACGCACGTCTTCCTTCTTTATATTTTTCGCAAAGATTGTGATAACAACTTGCGTTGGAGTCTGATAAAACTCATGACGTGCAGCACGAACCTGCCTCTTTATCTGGTCAGACGTTGAGGAAACAGATATACCAGACTTTTGGGCCAACTTTGGAGAAATACCTTTTTCTTCAATTACCCCATCACTACTACCATCACTATCACTGTCTTCTTCCTCTTCAATCTCAGCATTGCACTTACTCACCCACTGTTTGAACTCTTTCGAAACACGCGCATTAGAAAGATTGTTTGTACTACCCTCCAAAAGTTTCAGACCAGACTCAAAAGACGTCTTTGCTGACTCAAACTCATCTAACCAGAAACACGCAAAACCTTTGCGATAGAAGCTTAAATAGTTGGATGCTTCATTCAACTGGATTGCCCTATTGGCGTCCTCTAATGACTGCTCATAATTCTGTAACTGAGCGTGTGCGGCTGAACGTTTTAGGAAAACATCCGCCAAACGCGGGTGAGAAGAAGCTGCAGCATCGTACTCCTTGATAGCCTCTTCAAATTTACCATCAACGAAGAATGCGTTGCCACGATGTACGCTATCCATTACGTTAAAAGCAGTGACAAAACTAGTTAATGAAAATTGACTTTATTGCCGACTGTAGTATGTTCTGTGTATAAATAAGTAAACTATATTTAAAGTGTGGGAATAAATATCCACGTATAGGTACTGGTACCCCGGTACTATTCGAAGCCTCTCAGAGTCTCAAACTCAAAACCAAAAAGGTTGTGTAAGAACAGGTCTGTCCAGTGAGATCAGGTGTCTCAATACCCCGTTTCACTGTCGTTTCACTTTTCATCCTTTTCGGGTCCTTGTATAGATATTGATTTATCATTTTCACAACTTTTGATTACTAATCATAAAATGTCAAATTGTGAATCTCCATGGAAATGGGACCCTACGGACGGAACATGTTCCTACGCAAATTATAACGCACTAAACAGAAATTGTTATAAATGGTCTGGCTACTAAATACCCAAAGGCACACTTTGAAATTCACCATTGTAAAGAATGCTGGGGGGATAATGAATTGGATATTGGGTGCAAATGTAAATTCCCTTATGAGGCATTTGGGGCGAGTGATTGTTCGCTTAATTGGATATTTATTGGATCTGCTGGTTTGCTAGTAATTATACTGTTTTTTTGTTTTTGCTGGTATCGTTATCAAAGACGAAAATCCCAGGCAAGATTACCGTAACTTCAAGACAGCTTTCTAGACTTTTGTACATATTAATCACAATTTAATTAATTGTAGTGCAGCAGCCGGTAAAATGAGCATCAGTTTTTGTATAAAAAACTAGCTCAATCATTTATTTATTGAAATAAAAATTTTACATATGTAATTTTCAACCTGCTAACATTCTTTCATCATAATCAGCTTCTAATTTCACCAAAGGACTGAAAACATTTTGATATTGATATCCATCTTCATATATTAAACGTACTTGCATAGGTGCTTCATCTACTCCAGGTTTATCTAAATCTTCAAGTTTTGCATCAGGATTATCTTTCCATAAATTTTCAAGAATTCGAATTTGACACTCTCGTGTCTCCATTGAAACAAACAACGAGATCCCAATTAACTATTGCAACAGAATACAATCAGTAATTGTACGCACACTACAATAAAACACACTCAATAATATAATAGTATCTCTTTATATTATTATATTTAATTCAGCGACTTAGACTATATAATCTATACACGAAATAATCCATAACATACCGCCTAAGTTAAGTAGAATAATATGTGAGAACAGGTCTGTCCGCAGGTTGAGCTCGATCTAAGATCAGATCGATCAATACCGTTTCACTTCGACTTGAGCTACTTACTAACTCTTGTGTTTGTCTTGTTATCAATCTCAGTTGAAACAAACAACGAGGTCCCAATCAATTATAAGGCGCATATTATTATCATTGATTGTACACAGATTAAAATAAAACACACATAAGANTATAATAATACTTTAATATATTATTATGTTATATCGAAGAAGACTTAGACTATACCGCCTACGAGATTAGTACTGAATATAAAGTCTAACTCTACGAGATTAGTACTGAATATAAAGTCTAACTCTACTTACTTTTGCAGTACTGAATATAAAGTCTAACTCTACTTACTTTTGCAGTACCTAGTAACTTAACTGTACAGCATCGGTACTCGTGAGTATTGTACAATTCTATAAGATCAGTTGACTGAAAGGATATTTTTCACTTGATTTATTTCGTGTTCTACGTAGGCTACGTAAAGAACAAAAAAAGAACAAAAAGAACAAAAAAAGAACAGCCAGTAAGTAAGTGCGAGGAAAGAATTACTTGTATCAAAACGAGAACTCAAAGAATTGTACTTGTATCAAAACGAACTATATAGTGAAATTCCTCCAGCAATTACTCTTTCAGTTGAATAAAGCTTACTAACTACATTGCTTTCGAATGAGTATCTTTAAATTGCAAGTGAAAAGTCTGTTTCTAAAGAATGTTAAACTGAAATTTCGAAGGCCAATATCTCTGATACTTGAGCTTCTTATACCAGCTGCATTCTTACTGTTTTTAGTATATTTAAAAACGCCAGTTGACAATGGAAAACCAAATCTTCAGTTTCCATTCCCAATCAAGAGGCTACCTGATGAAATTGAGAATTTATATCGCGATGGGGATTATTCGGATCGTCACAATTTTGAAGAAAAACAAGATATTCCTGAACTGGTGAAGAATCCTAGCAGTGCTATAAATTATGTAGATTATGCTAATAATATCAACGTTATGTTTGACAAATATTATGAAGATCGATATTATGGTGGATATTATGATTATGATTATGGTCAACCTAAAGAAAAATTGTTCATTGCGATACTTCCAGAGGACGAGGGAAATGTTGCGGCTAAAAAAACGGCAGACGAACTTTCGGCGTACATCGACAAGAAACTCAAAGATGGTGCTAAAGGTATGGAGGCCGGTGCTGCTGGTGCTGATGATGGTGGATACGGTGGTGGTGGATACGATGATATGGAGGACAGCTTGCCCCTACCGGACCCCCTACCAAATGGCGGAAACTGGGGCCCGGGTCCGGCGCAGCAGGGCGATGTGCCTAAGGTAACTGACGCTTACAAAAACGCTTCGCAATTGAGCAGTTGCATTCAGAATTCTGACTATGGTACTAATTCTCTACCCGAGTGTCCTGAGCTCGGAGCAGCAATCATAATTGAAACTGGATTGGAGCGTGATAAAGCATTTAAATACACCATCCGAGTTCGGCATAATTTATTCGTCAATGAATGGTCTTCTAAGCAGTATGTTGATGATGATGATGATGATGATGATTATTATGATTATAATATTCAAACAATTTTTCCTGATACATCAAAACCTCTCACGGATCAATCTCCGGTCGATTCGAAAAGCTTGAAGTATTACAGAGAATCAGGATTCACAACATTACAAATGATTGTCGATGAATTTGCAATGAAGGGAGAAGCTAACACTGAAAACCCAAAATATCCAAAAGTATCAATCCTCTTATTTCCGTTTACTGGCATTGTAAAATACGACAACTTTTGGCAGCAAATAGGATTTTTATTTCCCATCTTTATGATACTGATCATAGTAATGGTAGTATNTTATTTTTTCAATTTCGAATTTATTTATTTTTTGGTTTTTTCGTACGAAATTTCGTACCTAACAAAAAAACAAAAAAATATATTTTTTCACAACTCATGTATTAAATGCAATTCGATCTGTAGTAGAAGAAAAGGAAAAGAAGATACGAGAAGGACTGCTAATTATGTCTTTATCAACAGCTGCATTTTATACAAGTTGGGCATTTACGTTTATTGTGTCGAGTTTCATAATTTCTATATTGATGATTTTGGCATCCTTTTGGAATCTCATGGAATACTCAAATGCGATGTTAATATTTCTGTATTTCTTTCTGTATTTGTTAGCTACGCATGCATCTATTTTTATGTTTTGTACTTTTTTCAGTGCTACTCGAAAGGCTCAAGTTTTTGGGGCTACAATCTATGTTGCCTCTTATTTTCCTTCTATAATTATTAATGACGCAACTCCAGCTTATATAACTCGTTTCTTGTGCCTCATACCTAATGTGGCTGGTTCAATGGCTGCAAATGCATTGGTTAGACTAGAGGGATCAAAGAGAGGTGTCGTTTTATCGACGTTTTTCGATCGTGGGGACAGCTCAATTAGTTTTGGTGAATCTCTTGGAATGTTCATACTTGACATCGTTATATATGTTTTGCTTGCATTGTATCTTGATCAAGTGGTTCCGTCTTCTGTTGGCGTCCGAAAATCATGGAATTTTTGTTGTTCTAAAAAGAATTTAAGCAAAAATAAGGCAATAAGTGATACAAACAAAAACATGAAAACTTCATTAGGATCTCAAGTTGTTGAGCCTGTTTCAGAAATAATGCAAAGAGAAAAGGAAGACGGGAAATGTATTGAGATTAATAATCTCACTAAAACTTTCAACACTTCGCAGAAAGGAAAATTCAATGCTGTAGATGGTTTGAATGTGACTTTTTATGAAAATCAAATTACAGCCCTTCTTGGTCATAATGGTGCAGGTAAGACTACTACAATTTCAATGCTAACTGGAATGCTCTCATCTTCTTCTGGCGATGTGCAGATACTTGGTAAAAACATGGAAACTGAAATGTCGTCTATTCGATCAAACCTTGGTGTTTGTCCACAGCATGATATTTTATACGATCAGTTGACTGTTCAAGAGCATCTGCGATTGTACGCCAATATTAAAGGCCTCCCTAATAGCCCTGATTTAGACGCTACTATTCGCAAGATGATCAAAGAAGTTGGCCTACTTAATAAGGCTAACGAGTATTCGAGTAATCTCTCGGGAGGTATGAAACGAAAACTGTCTGTTGGCATTGCCCTCATTGGTGGCTCGAAAGTGATCATTCTAGATGAACCAACGAGTGGTATGGATCCTTACTCGCGACGTTTTACATGGGATGTTATCCAACGACAAAAAGAAGGCCGAATAATTATATTGACAACACATTTTATGGATGAAGCTGATTTACTTGGTGATCGCATTGCCATCATGGCATCAGGAAAGTTGAAGTGTTGTGGTTCTTCTTTATTCTTGAAAAATAAGTATGGAGTTGGATATACATTAACATGTGTTCTCAACCAATCATGTGATGCAGATGCACTTGAAGCAAAAGTTAAGAGTATTGTTGAACTGCCGGAGCCTGCAAAGCGTGCTGCGGCAGAGATTTCATTTCGACTACCACAAGATCAAAGTGACAAGTTTAAGTTTTTACTCGAAGAAATTGAAAACAATGAAGGTGTCAAGAGCCATGGGTTGTCAGTGACTACACTTGAAGAAGTGTTTATACGTGTTGGTACTACCAGTACTTGCGAGGGAAAAAAAAAAGACTTTTCTCTTGATACGATTTCCAAGGATATTTCAAATACAACTTCTAACAAGTCACATTCCTCTAAATTACTTGAGTATTCAGAGACTGGTGATATAGATTCTGTTGATGATGCAGATTGGACAAAGAATATGGAATCTTCTAACTTTTGCACCCAAACAGGTGCATTATTTTCGAAACGACTTAAGTATTTTTCTCGTGACAGACGAGCATGGGTTTGTCAAATACTTTTGCCAACGATTGTATTACTAATTGGTATTTTATTAACAAAAATTGATTTCAAAAACGGGCCAAATTTTATTAATCCACAACCAAAGATTTTACTTTCTTCTTCAAAGCTCAATGGTGATTCCAATACACCTGTTCCAATATTTGGACAATCCAAAAACTATACTGATGACAGTCAAAGTAAGCTTAGTGATTTTGGGGTAAATTTTATACACGCCGATGAGTCTACAGAAAATATCGATGACGCTGTAAATTATTACTTATTACGCACTTCTATTACAAGTGAAGATATTGGTTTATATAAAGATGGTGCATACGATCACGCACAGAGGATCTTGAAGAAGAACAATAATCAACGTTTTAATATTAAAAGAAGTCTTCTTGATATGATGATGCCAGATAATGATTTTAAGTTGAGTCACAAAGAAAGTAAATATGGTGCATACACATTTGATGAAGATCGTGTAACTATTAATGCAAATGCAACATGTCCACATGCTATCGGTATATACACAAACTTATTATCAAATGTAATTTTGAATGCACAAAACAATGACGAACTACCATCATCAATTGAGACATCAGCACACCCATTTCCTCCAATTCAATCACAGATCAGAACAAAATCAAAAATTGCTAAGATAATTGGTTCAGAAGATATGAAAGATTTATTTATTGCATTATTTTCCGCAGTTGCCTTTTGCTTCATTCCTGCTTCATTTATCGTTGGTATAGTTCGTGAAAAGGAACTTCGACAAAAGCACCAGCAATGTGTAAGTGGTATGCGGCTCGATTCTTATTGGACGAGTAATTTTTTATTTGACTTTCTTTCCTATTTGATACCAATGTCTATTGCGGTGATTATAATCAAAGCCTTTGATCTGAGAATGGCTAAAGGTATAAATTTGCTGTGTGTAATTTCGGGATTTATATTGTTCGGGCTGAGTGTTATACCGTTTACATACGTATCATCCTTTCTCTTTAAGCGGCATACAGTAGCACAGAATATTACATTAATTGCAGGAATTTTTATAGGTGTTCTATTGATCATTGCGTCATGGGTTCTTTCCTTGTTTCGGGATAATAGAGACCTGAATACAAATCTTCAATATTTGTTTAACTTATTTCCTTCGTATGCTTTTGGTAATGTCATATTACAAGCCAGTAGCGTGGAATTTCGTAACAATTTTTTTGATGAGGAAGACCAAATAAACTCTGTATGGGAATTGAAATCTTGTGGTCTAAGTTTGGTTTTCATGGCTGTCGAATTCATATTTTATTCCATGTTTCTTTATGTTTGGGAGAAGAACAGTTTTAAATGTTCTTCGAATAAAAACAAAAGTGATAGGTGTAATATTGATACATTTGATGAAGATGTGTTGAATGAACGCAATCGTATCAAGAATGATTTGTTTTATAAGAAGATTAATGATGTTGTTGTGTTGGATGAACTACGACACATCTATTCAAAAGGACAAAAAACTAAAGTTGCCGTGGAGACGTTGACATTCGGAGTTCCCGCAGGGCAAGTTTTTGGATTACTTGGAGTGAATGTATGTTTTTTTTGTATTTCAAATTTATTATTTTGTGTATACCAAATTCTGCGCCTAACATAAATATCATTTTTTTTTAAAATATGTTTTCACAGTACATGGCGCAGGTAAAACAACAACACTTTCGACTCTCACTGGTAAATTTTCACCTACTAGTGGTCGTATTTTGATTGGTGGATATGACCTTGCACATAATTTACATGAAGCTCGTCAGCTTATTGGTTACTGCCCGCAGTTTGATGCACTTTTTGCAAATTTGACTACTCGTGAACACTTGATGCTATATGCTAAAATCAAAGGTACGCCGAAGAATATGTTGTCTTCTGTTGTAAATAAAAAGATCAAAGACCTAGATTTAACTAAATATGCAGATTCAAGAGCCGGAACTTTGAGTGGGGGTAATAAGCGTAAATTGAGTGTTGCAATTGCTTTAATAGGCAATCCGTCTATTGTGTTTTTAGATGAACCATCTACTGGAATGGACCCAATTGCTAGGCGTTTTATGTGGGATGTAATTACTAAAGTGGCTAAAAAAAATCAATGTTCTGTGATACTTACAACTCATTTAATGGAGGAGTGTGAAGCTTTGTGTTCTCGGGTGGGTATCATGAAGGCTGGTGTTTTAAGTTGCTTGGGAAGTATTCAACATTTGAAGGGAAAATTTGGCAAAGGATTTCAAATTGATATTTCTCTAAAAGAAGCGAGTGAGGATGCAATCTCTACGTTGACTCAGCAACTTATAAATGAAGACTTTGGAAAGAAGATTGAACAAAACATGACGGTAAAAGTTAATATGCAAAATGTACAAGGTGCATTGCGCAATATATATGGAGATCCTCTTGCTCCAACAAAGTTTGAAGATGAACTGAAAGAAGTTTTATCAAAAGAGCATATTTACACAAATATTGAAGATTATCATGTGGTGCCTACACATCCTCTGAATGCTTTACCTTTCTCAACTTTAGGCAAACGACTTCAAGATTCAGATGTACTTGCTCGCGATGTAGCAGCTTGGACTTTAGAACACCAGTCTGTATGTGCCATTCAAAATTTCATGCTCTTGAATTATGGATCCACCGCAACTATAATTGAACGTCAAGGTCATTCAGTACGATTTCATGTTGATATTCAAGATGGGTTAAGTTTGTCACAAATGTTTGGTATTTTTGAAAACGTAAGAGATAAGATGAATATTCAGGAATATTCTATTTGTCAGACGTNTTTGGAACAAATTTTTAATCAGTTTGCTCAAGATACTGACATTGAAGGTGCCGTGCATGGACCTGGAATTGTAGCCTCGGCTCATAAGAATACTCGCATGAGTTCTCGCATGAGTATAACATCTGCTCCTGAAATTGTTATTGTGAAAAAATAAGAAACATCGCTAATGAACCTATAACAAATAATAAAAAAAAGGGGTGAAAATCCTCAACCAAAAACAAATTATTCTAATATTTTTGCATACTTTTTTCATTTATTTTTTTTTATTTTCGTAATTTCAGGATTTAGTGATATTCATACAACAGAATTTCCTTCATAAAGTAAAGCCAAATCTCGACTTATTTTTTTTCTGTATTTGAGTAATTCCAGTTTTTGATCATTTATTGTTCGTGTCTCTGATGATGATTCAGAGGATTGATACATTGTTGAAGAATATGCCACTGAAGGAGCTTCATTTAAAAATGCCTCATTTAATTTTTTATGTTTTTGCTTCCGTAACCGACGTTCTCTTTGTAATGCCAAAAAATATGTCACAAAATAAGTCAGAAAAAAATGTTAGTTACAGAATTTCGTACGAAAAAAAAATTAGGTCAAAAAGTCAGAATGAAGACACACATATATTTGCGACTCAACTTGTTCAATTATTTTGCTTTCGATATACTTTACAGCCCATGTAATCCAATCTGAAAATTCTTCAAAGCTCATAGAGCCATATGAAAAATCGTTAAACTTTATATCTGTTTCTATCAAATCAATTTCGCTTTCGGATAATGTATTTTGGAAAAATATTTCAAAAAATAAATCGTTAGGTACAAAATTTCGTACGAAAAAAAACTCGAATTTGAAAAAAAATAAAACATACATGCACCACGATAAACAATTTCCCCGGATTTGTTCCTGTGTTTCACATTCAATTTTTCATTTTGTTTGTTCTCCTGAGCACTGTAAGATTTATCCTTCAAAACTTTGATAGTGTATTGTTTATCCTTGCGTAAAGACTCTTTCCAAAATACAGTTTTTTTATACTTTTCGATGCTTGCAATCTCTTCAATGCTTACAACATTATCAAAATTATATGTATTGTGAAAAAATAATTTTAAAATTATTTCTTGTTAGGTACGAAATTTACTATGAAAAAAAACATTAGGTAAAAAAAACAGTTTGAAAACCTACATGATTTCAAAACCCAACTTCCAAGAGCTATTAACTCTGGGTACTCTAATCTGTCTAATTCACTAGTTTTTGAAGAAAATTCCTTGCACATCTTTGAAAAATTAAATCTTGATTTCTTAAGAATATTGTTGTTGACGTCAGAGGTATAAGAATCAAATTTATTTTCTGCTGCTTTTATTCGCCATATACATCTCCACATCTTCCAGCATCGTTTCTTTGCTGTTTTACGACCCCATTCATGTATTGTGAAAAAAACAGTTTTTAAACCAAAACAATTATTAGGTACAAAATTCGTTTTTAAGAAAAAAAATGTAGGTAACAAAATCAATTTTGAAAACGTACATATGCTAACTGTTTCACTAAATCAGCCTCGCGTTTTTGAATCATATAATTATTCCACTTCACAAAAAAGCGTTTTTCCAAGCTCTCTATTGCCTGGAGATGAGCAAGAACATTTGCATTTCTTCTCTTTTCGTATTCCTCGACGGTTACTTTCCAGCATAATAGACTATGACGCAATAGAGCTTTATTTAGAATTAATGGATTACTTTTAGCAATCGGCGAAGATTCAAAAAAGCCAAATTCTAACGTTGAAAGATGAGCACACAATCGTTGATTATACATAAATGAACCCCATTGCCAAAACATATTTGATTTTAATGAATTTTCGTAATATTTATGTTCTGTGAAAAATATTTCAAAAACAAAATGTTAGCTACAAAATTTTGCTTGAAAAAAAAATAAATTTGAAATTTATGATGAAAACAAACATCAGCCGCTCGACAAGATAATCTGTCATTAATTGAAATTGTAGCATGTAAATTCCATAAAGATAAATAGCGATGCTTTCGTGTATAAATGTTCATACATTCTACTTTTTCCAATAATTGCTTATACTCTGAAGATTTACATGTATAATGAAAAAATATGTCAAATTTGAAATTCGTTAGGTACGAAATGTAGTAGAAAAAGAATTGTAGATTCAAAATACAATTTTGAAACGAATGATGGAAACATACTTGCTTCAACACTCCAAAGACATGTTTTTTGGAAAAATATTTCAAAAAAAAATCGTTAGGTACAAAATTTCGTACGAAAAA
>LT636061.1:0-18494 GCA_900128565.1 Stramenopiles sp. TOSAG23-6 | reverse complement strand
CTTTGAAAGACTCTCGTTTTCTCTTGGATTTGGTTATATAGCGCATCTACGGAAGTCTCTTGGGTTTTGTTATATATCGCATTTACGAAAGACTCTTGGGTTTGGTTATACAGCGCATCTACGAAAGTCTCTTCAGTATATCTAAAAAGTCATTTCTATAAGCGCACGAATGAATATCTATCGCTTCATATTCAAATACTTTTTTAATCGAACAGCTTCTTTATTTCGAACGAAAACTGTTCTTAAGAAGATTATGTTTTCAATAAAGTTTGAGACTTTGCTGAGTAGCTCAAGTAATTTTCCTTGGTTAATTCATGATTTTATATTTGGAAGATGTTACATGAGTTTAAATATCAAAGTTCGATGGTTCATCAAACAAAAGAGTTATACAGAGAGAATACAGAGAGAGACTAAAATTAATCAAAACCTGTTTTTTTTTTGTTTCGTTTTTCCCTTTCCATTTTGAATTTGAAAAGAAATTTCAAATTTCTCTCTTTTTTTTCGTTAATATAATTCATCAGATTTCGTGGAGTTAAGAAGATTTTTTTTTTCAAAAATAAAAACGCTCAACTTTTTTTCGAAATTTTGAAAATTTCAATAAAAATTTCTTGGATACGAATCTTCACATTGGATACGACTCTTCGCACTGAGGAACGTTGTAAAAGTTCGGCGACGAGTTTTCTTATTGCAAGAAATGACAAAGTCAATGAGAGGATCAAATTGTATGACTACACTGTACAAATGTCTTGTGTTCTTCAATGTTATTGCTTTTTCTCTAGCAGATACTGCTGTAAAAAACGTAATTATACTTGACGCACAGAAAAGAGAAATTGACGCGAAATGTAAAAGACATACGACTAAAGAAGAGTGCAATAAGGATCAAACTGAGTGCGTATATTGTGAATATGGAAGTTTTGATACGACAGCATATATGCAAGAATATAATGATGCACATCTAGTTACGCTACACGAGAAAAAAGAAACTCAAGAACTCGAAAAAAAGTTCGAAAATATTTTGGGCGACGACAAGAAGAGCGAATTCAGACCTCTTCGGGGGCTATCATATCTCTCGCGTAAACACGTCCGTTGCTCATATGTTTGTAGAGCAAGAGATCAACCTGAACGAAAGTTTGGTGAAGTTGTACAAGACAACAAGAGTGCTTGCTGTGAAAAAAAGGCTTCTGGAAATGAAGACAAACGTTGTGACCTTTTATTGGCTTCACCATTTAACGCATCAACGTTAGAGGATATGGATAACAAACTAAAAGGAGTCAAAGAAAAAATTAAAAAGGTTCTGGATAAAACATTTGAAACAAAATGGCCAGATAAGAAAAAGCCTGAGGAGAATAATGCGAAGCACGCGTTAAAATGTGCACCTACTGCCGAAGGAATTAAAGGTCGAAAAGAATATCTTGAACAATTAAAGGGTGTGGCAGAAGCTCAGAAGACTGACCTGGAAGCTGTTATTCAGGTTATAAAAAAAAGAGCTGATAAAGTACAAATTGCTGAGGAGGTACTCAAAGAAGAGGATTATGCTTTGAAAAAACAAATTTATCAGTTTGACGTATACATGCAAAATTTGAAGGATAATGATAGGACGCAGCAGTCTGAAAAATTACAGTCGGATTTAAAAAAACTGAGGGAAAACACAGAGCAGGCACTTGAAAGTCAGACAAAAGAGCAGCTCATTCACGCGAAAGAGCTATGTCCCAATTTTTACAATATCTGCCTTGAAAACTTGGGATATATGGAGAAACCTACAAAGGATGATTTGCTTCATTGCTGTAGTTGTTTGGACTGGCCGACCAAATGTTCCAAGGAACGTCTATTGGTCCAAGCAAGTAACAGTAATATCGATACGAACCAATGTGTAATGGAATCAAAGAACTACTGTAAGCAAATGAAAGATCGAGAGAGTATGGTGTGGGATAGTATTGTTCACAACCAGAGCACATTTTCGTCCATGTACTATTTAACGATTTTTGAAGCTAAAGATGGTGTAAAAACTACGTCGTACAAACTGGATGGTAGTTATTATTCCACAATTGATAAAGTTCTAAATGTTTCGAAAAATATGCCAGATCAAGATGTTATCAAGGGAATTTATGAAAATGAGGAGCAAAAATTATACATTACCAAAAAAGTTGAAGAAATTTTATCTGAAGCTGCAAATACGCAAACTGGTGAATACGAAGAAAAGAAACGTGAGAGAGAACAAGATTACAAAAGAGAATTTAAAAAGATTAATGCTGATTACAGTGGTAAATGGTATGATGCAAATGAAGCAGACGATGATCAGAAGACGCACGTCCAAAATATTGTCAAGGAAGACTTGAAATGGTATCAAGATCATGGCTTAAGATCTCGTGATGTAACTATTATTGGTCACATACGGCAAATTAATCGTGGTGATGGTCTCCGTATTGCGCAGGAAAAAAGATTACGGCTACCAAGTGAAATGTTGACAGTGGCCATGAATGTGGCCATCGCGATCCAGTCTGCAGATTTCGATACGATACAAGGAAATGAATGGGAAATTGCTGAAAAAATCACAAAGGATTATGTTACCGAACAGAAAGAATTGAAAAGTGCGATTGAGAAGGCGCACGAGGGAGATGGCAGTAATGTTGAAGTTAAAGTCGAACAACAAGTGGTTGAGAATTCCATTCGAGAAGCAAAGGACATGTCTATGTTTGGTGACATTACTGGAGATTATGTAAACGGAACCCAAGACAATCCTGCTATTCATTCACTCGGATGGTGAAGTATTCTCTTAGACATGCCAAAAGACATGATTCGGATATAAGATTCAATGAAATTATAATTTATTATCTTGATTTTATCAAAAAAAATAAATTGACAGCAAAAAATTATACATGTATTATATTCATTGTTTCAAATGCAGCACATGGTGATTGTAAAGTAATATTGCGATCAATGTCATTGTGCGTAAAAATGCCTCTCCCATGCGATATCAAGTATTTGCGATCATCCCATAAAAATGGTGAAAGATTTATTGCTGGCTCTAAAATTCCTTTATCCCCCCTGCGTTTTTTCGTGTGTTGCTGAGGCCATTTTTTGTACACTTCAAAATCAAAAGTTAGTATAGGAACAATGTTACATAATAACCAAGGGATTCGAGCTAAAAATGGATTGTTACTCCATGCAGCATACGGTGATGTTGTACATACATATTTTTCATTATCTTTGATAGTTTCGCCTGGAAAACTCGAATATGTATAATTTTTTGGTACCTGATTAGAACATGTACAATTCCACACTATATCAGGGAATATTTCAGTAATATTATTACTCCAAAATATTGATTCAAGAACGGTATGATTCGCTATATTTGGTGTGATCATCTGTAACACGTTTTTTTCGTATCCTTTCCACACAGAGGAACAATGTGGGTTACCCGGTAATTCTCTATTGCGAAGCCGAATGACGTCACTTTTACCACTTTGTAACAATTGTAACGAAGTTTCAATTTGTTTTTGTACCAAATTATTTGATACAATTGGGTGTATTATCCAATCTTCTTCTAAAAATAAAAATGAGTCAATACTCAAATCAACAGTCTTTAATAATTTCAAAATTCCACCAGAAATTCCAATTTGTGTAGCATTTTCAGGTTTGTCAACAGATACAACAGTAATTTTATATTCATGAAAAGGTCTATGTAAATGTAAAAGACGCGTATCATATTTTCCATTGTATTCTTGTATGAATAATAAGCGTTGTGATGCCATATCTAATAATCCAGAGATATACCAAGACTCCAGTGCATCTCTAAATGATTTTTCACCTCTATTCATTAAAATGCCAATTGCAAAACTAGGGTTAGGGTTTTCTTGTGTTTGAAATTTTTGTTTTGCTAGAATGTAACTATACTGCAACTTTTCAGGTAACCCATCAAGACATGTCTTATTCATAAAAATATTTGAAGATGTTTTTTCCTTTTTTTTTTGTTTTATACTACTCAAATTCGATTTCGATTCAATAGGGTTAGGGTTCTTTGCTAGTACTTTTGTACCAAACGAATTTCGAATTTGTATTGTATCTACTTCTACAGCCAAACGATGATTGTGGAGTGGTGTCACATGAACATATACAGAAGATATAGCCGAAACTTGTTGAATTGTAGCTGCATATACGTTATTATACATTTTGGAAAAATATTTTACAGTCAATTTTTTTTTGTTAGGTACAAATTTTTCATGACAAAAAAAAATAAAATTAATAAATTTAATTGTACAAACGTACCACATCTTCAAATTCTAATTGCATCCAAAATCGAACCATTGATCGACCATATGGCATGCTAGTGACAGTTAAAACAGGTAAATTCAGTTTTGTACAAATACAGTTGAAAATATTCCAAAAATTTGAAATTTAGAACAAAACATCATAATAAAATTTCATAGAATTTTCAAAGGAAAAACAAAAAAATTGAAATTCAACAAAAAAAAAATAAACCTACATCCCAAAAATTTGCTACGAGATGGAGCAAAAAATGGACTTTCAACACCAATGCAAACTCTAGCCAATTCCTGCCAATTTCTCGGTAAATATTGAAAAGATTCCTCTTGATTTTTTATTATTATATGTATATTGATGGGATATTTCGTGTATTTTTTTTGTTTGGTATATTATTTTGTACAAAACAAACAAAATATCGTATTCAAAAAAATCAAAGTAAACATTGAAAATGTAGAAAATATTAAAAAAAATATATGTATGAAATATCGTATTCAAAAAATAAATTTGAAATTCAAAACCTACATCTGCCTTGACAATAAAATTTATCCCTGTATAATCACCATTTTGTGGTTGTTTAATTTTTAATTGTATTGGAAAATTATTCAATTGTTCATTTTGATAATTTGTATATTGAAATGCTACAGCAATTTCATTTTCAGGTGGTATAAAGTCTAATAAAGTTTCTAAATATTGCATTTCAAGTTGAATATTTCGTGTATTTTTTCTTTTCTCTATGTTGATTTTGATAGACTCATTTGTTTTTGTAGATGTAGGATTCTCCTTTTTTTGTGCTTCACCACCATCATTGCTTGAAATATCGCTATCAGTATTTGGTTTTTGAAGTATCCAATCTGCAGTTACTAGTGGAGGAGTACAAATATAAGATTTTATATCACCGAAATGTTCAATCATAAAAAAATCAATTGGATCTATTATCCCATGTAGGTAAAAAGAATATGTCAAATTTGTTGTTTTTTAGAATATATATATATACTATTCTATATTGTTTGAAATAATAATAATATACTATTCTATTTTTTTAAATCATAATAATACTATTTTTTTTTTTGAAATAATAAAACATGTAAATTATAAAACTTACATTCTTGTTCGCAGATTGAACTAACATTTCAGCAGCGTTTTGACGTATCGCATATCCAAATGTTCCACCGCCAGTACTTCTTGGAACATCACTAAATTGTTTTATATATGGAAAGTTATGATACGCATTTGTATCACCATAAATATTCGATTTTCCATGTAATAATTAATATATATATTAAATTTGAAATGTGTTAGGTATGAAATTGTACATGAAAAACAATTTCAAATAAACAAAAACAAAAAGTCAAAATTGTAAAAATAATAAATAAACATTGTATCAAAAACAAAAATTAAAATTCATACTAAAAAACGTATTAAAATTCATACTAAAAAACGTATTAAAATTCATACTAAAAAAGACTTACATGATAGTCTGTAAACCCTAAATACAAAAGTCCCCAAGACGAATCATTTTTCACCTTTTCTATAATTTCATTCCAACGAGATGAAAATTGTGGTGAAAAATAAATATCATCTTCCAAAACTAACCAAAAACTATCTGTACCAATATTTGGTAGTTGAGGTGAAATAGAAGACAATGTATTCCATAATATATAGTGACTCAAAGCACAACCAATTGCACCTCGATTCATTTTATGTCCTCCATAGGGCGCAGTCCATCTTTTATTATGTTTATTTTGAGATTGAAACAGTTTTTGAATTCGTGATGACGTCATATCGAGCAAATGTCCATCTACTGCAGAAATTCGTATGACATTTTTCATACTAAAATTATTTTCATGTAATTTATTTGACATTTCAATCCATCTGTCAGGTCGTCGATCAAGATTGATTACAAAAACTTGAGTTTCATTATTTTTTGTATCGGGTATTGTTGTAGTAGTATTCAAAATAATATTTTGATGATTATGTATTTTCAATCGTTTATGATAACGACCAATTTTTGTTTGTTTTGTCTGTTTTGTTTGTTTTGTTTTTTTTATAAACGTTGTAGAAAATAAAGGATTTCGTGTATTCAATATTTTCTTCATTGTGACCCCCCATTGAGCTGAGCTTTCATCATATAGTGAATTTACTAAAACAGAACATTTCATCACTGATTCATCATCAATGTCTTTTACAATAACAAATGAATGATCTAAAATGACAGTTTCAATCCAATGTATAATAGTTGGATGTTCATGTAAAATACATAAAATTCCATTGTCGGTTAATATCTCAAAAATATTTTGTGTGACTAGATCTGCCATTTGTCTTTTTTTATGTGTATCAAATGTTGTATCAATGTTTTATTGTGAAATATATTTGAAACATTTGAAAAAACACATGAATGATATACATACTATACAATACTCGAAAATAAAAGATAAAAACAAAAAAAATAAAAGATAAAAACATACTCAATACTTTTCCACAAATCAAATTCAAATGTTGCCACTGAACTGATTTTTTTTTTACCAAATTTCGTCTTTTTTCGTTGTTGTTGACTTTCAGTATCAATATTGGTAGTATTGAAGGTGGTGGTCAACATTTCTCTTAATTCAAATATATTAAAAACATCAATCAATTCAGAGTGACTTACCATCCAAACATCTGCACAAAATTTAAAATTATTGTTTTGATCTTTTTGATTAAAAAAAGCATTATTTCGTATATAATACTCAAATTCTTTCCTGTTTTGCATAGTATATTTTGGAATTTCATTAGCACAAGTATCAAAATCATTACAATTATAATCATTTAGATGTCCTGAATCTGTATTAATTTTATTACCTAATAAATTCGTTGTCGATGTTACATTTTGAGGTACTATTGCAGTTATTATTTTTGGTGTTGTACATGATAAATCATCAATATAACCGATAAAAAAAAGATTTATTTCAATTTCATTTTTTGTCTCTATTTTTTTAGTAGACGATTTTGTATCTAGATTTTGAATGATACGTTCACATTGCCAATTGTTACTAGGTATGGATAAAGACATAAAATTTTCAATTTCTAATTTATGAAAAGATCGAATCCGACGTTGACGATTAGCAAAAGATTCTAATTCATCTTTATTATGTTTATATGTTTCTTCTATATGACATAGATGATTACATGTTTGACATGTTTTATATATATTTGGAAAGTATTTGAAACATTATATTTTGTTAGATATAAACAATATAAACAATATAAACAATATATTTACATTGAAAATAAATGATGTTAAAAAATGATATTAAAAAATGATATACAATAACGTACATCTAATATTCTAGAACTAAATTCATTTCCACTTTCATTCCAATATAAATATGAATGTGTTGAGCCTAATGAATCACATAATGATAAAAATCGACATAATTCATACTTTTTATGATATTGAATAGATCTTGTATTTAGTGTATTATTTTTTATTGTATCATTGTTTATTGTATCATTGTTTATTGTATCATTTTTTATTGTATCATTTTTTATTGTATTTATTCTATTTTTTGCAACAGAATGAAAATTAAAATTAAATGCAGCAAAGCTTTTTTCACTTAGAATAATTTTTTTTTCAGTCTCAACCCAAACTATACAAACATGGTGACCCGGTAACAAATCATATATTTGTAAAGAAATCATTTGTGTTTGTTGATTTTGCGACAAAGGTATGCATTTCGTGTACTCAGTACCCACTGAAATGCAAAGAGTAGTATTCTTTTGATTCTTTTGATTATTTTCCTTTTTTGAATTTTTTGAATTTCTTTCTTCATCGATTTTTAATATTTGAACTACTTTAATTAATACATTAATGACAGCACCAACGTATTGTTTTCCAACAACAGGTTCAATAATTTTTGTTTTATATTCAAATTGTTTTATTTTTTTCATTGAAAATTTTGTACTTGACGAATTTCGAATTTGTTGAGAAAAAAAAGTATAGGATGTTTTCGGACAAACCTGTTTCATTACAATACCTAACAATGAAGAGACTTTTGTATATGGAAACTGGCCATGTGTTAAACTGTTCCACAAATGTAAGCCATATGTAGATTTCATTATTATTTCATATTTTTCAAACGCAATCAATTCATCATTATCATCATTTAAATTATTTAAATTATTTAAATTATTTTTTTTTTCTTTATCAATTTTTTTTCTTTCATCATTATATGATTTTGGTTGTACAAATAAAACATTTGTTGCATCCCATGTAATGTAAAAAAAGAAATGGACATTCAAAATTTGTTAGGTACGAAATGTAAAATAAAAAAACGAAATTTCAAATTTCGACAGTCATAATTGAAAATTTTAAATTTCGACATTCATAATGAAAACATAAATGAAATAGGATAAAATGCATCAGGTGGAAGAGTAACCCATTCGTCATCTTTTGTATTATCAATGATATGACGATGTTCTTTCCATAAATAAGTCACTAATTTTGGACCTCCACTTCCCCATTTTTGTCCTGAGTGACGTTGTACAAATTTTGTCATGAGTTCCCAAACAAACCAATGTCCTTTTGAAAAACGTAATACAGCATTATTTATATTAACGTTTGTTTCCAAAGTGAGCACATTACTAAATAATGATAAACTACGTACATGTAATATGTCTGTATCAAAGTATGAACCACCATACTTGTATAATATTGATAAGCGAAGAGCGTCTGATAAATTATGCTCCAAAAAACCATCACGCCAAAGCCCTGAAGCAAACCAATCTGAAAATGGCGTTCCAAGAAATTCAATTTCATACTTGAATCGACGGACCTGAATGCGTTGACTATGAGTTACTTTATTACCTATAAGGTGATGAAACGCATCAAATTCCCATGAGTTTGAGAAAATATGAACAGAGGCATTTGGGTATTGAACTAATGCACTTTCAACACTACAGAGAATAATATCAGATGGTACAGTCTCTTTACTCGTATGAACGAAAAATATATTCGGACTCACAGTACTAGTTGCATTCATCATATACGAAAAAAGCATGAAAAGTAATATAGATAATTTTGTCATTCTATTTATGCAATATATAATAAGAGGTACTATTAAATTAAGGAAACACTTGTCAAGTCACACACAAACTTTTCGCAATTTTTCATTTTTTTTGCATTTTTTTCGATGTTTTTGTCAAACTTTATAAAAAAAAATATTTCGTGTTCAAAGAAAATATTCACTTGCTACTTTTATTTTGAGAATAACTTCATATCTACCATTTTTTATGAATTCTATACTAAATGTTTACTTGACAACAACAGACCAACCATCAGGACCTTTATCATTCCCATATACTGATAAACAAGATTTAAAAAAAATATTTGGTAAATAATATTATACAGTGGATACAAAGAAGTACACGAAACCTTTTGATTTTCTATTAAAAAATAATATTTGGTAAATAATACATTTCAAAAAATAATACATTTCAAAAAATATTTTCAAAAAAAAAAAAAAACACATTTGAAAATTCAGAATACTTGACTTACATATTGAATTGCAGTTAACTTTTCTAAAACAAATTTAGAAAAGTGTCCCATAGTTTCATCATCTCCTGTAGGTATTGAAAACATTTTATCTTTATAAGTGATCGCTTTGACTGGACTAACAACAGCTGCAGTACCACAACCAAACGCTTCAATGACACGATCATCGTTTATCGCTTCAGTTAATTCTGCCATATTAAATATTCGTTCAGTGACGTCAAAGTCACCTATAGAGCGTGCAAGTTCAATCACTGAACTTCTGGTGACACCCGGTAATATATATTGAAAAAAATATGTTTTATTTTGGAATGTTTATATGAGATTTTTTTGTTTTTTTTGTTTTTTTTTAAAGAAAAGGGTACAAAAATTTTCTATACAAAAACATATGAAATTATATTAGGGTTAGGGTTTAAAACTTACATGGTACCATCTAAAGGTGCTGTAATTAACTCTTTTCCTGAACCATCTTTTTTTTCCCATAAAACAAAAAAATTCATGTATTGTGATTTTTTTATTTTTTATTTTTTTTTTAGTTAGGTACAAAATATACTACAAAAAAAAAACTTGAAAAAAAAAAAAAAACGTACATTACACCCACTTCAGTCACTTGATGATCATCACCAAATAACCAAAGTATTTGCGAATATCCATCTTCAGTTGCTTTCGTTTGTGGTGAAATAGTGGCTTTACTAGTGACAAAATATTTTCATAGTATATAATTCATTAGTTGTATATTATAATACAATATAAAAATCCATATATTAAAAAAAAAATTTAAATGAAAATTTTTTTTTTTAAATGATGTTGACATCAACATAAAAAACATACAAGCATAATTACCCCCAATTTTTACATCACCAGTTCCACCAGGCCAAGCACGCACATTTCGTTCATCAGCTAGCAAGTGCACTGGTTTTATTCCATCAGTAAAATATGGTCCTACTGGGCACATTATACAAAACAGTTTTGTATGTAAAGAGTGTATTGTGAAAGAATATTCTAAAACATGAATTGTTTTGTTAGGTACGAAACAAAAATATGTAAAATTTAATTTCAATTTTGTTTTGAATACAAAACAATTCCAAGTGTTACAAAATATTAGCAGAATATATTTGAAATCAATAATATAAACGCACTGTTGTGACACCAAGCGTACATATATTGAAAATAATATTGTACAATTTGAACTTTGTTAGGTATGAAATTCTCAATGAAAAAAAATGATACAAAAAAAATTTTAAATTTGTTAGGTATGAAATTCTCTATGAAAAAAAAATGATGAAAAAAATGATGAAAAAAACATACAGTGCAAAGATATAGCTGTTGGTCTAATATATAAGGAAAATCCTTTTTCTTTAGGGATCCAGTCTTTATCAACTCTTAAAAGTTCTTTGATGCATTCAAGAAACTCTGATTCATCAAATGATGGCATATTTAATCGTTTCATTGAAGTACTCAATCTTGTCATATTTTTCTCAGGACGAAACAGACGAATGTTCCCTGAAGGATCGATGTAAGCTTTCATTCCCTCAAAACATTGTAAACCATAATGTAGTGCACTCGCAGCTGGTGATATCGCCATATCACCATATGGTTTAATGAGTGGGGTATGCCATCCTGTATCAGCATTCCAATCGATTTCTAACATGTGATCTGTGAAAACTTTTCCGAATTCCAAGTTGATGTTTGTTGGTTTTGGTTTCGGTGCCTGTGTTTTTCTGATTTCTAATTTTGAACTGTTGAGAGAAGCTAAAATTTGACCACAGGAAGATGAAAAGCGACATTGGCGATTCAATAATTTTTGTATTTGAAATATAAGGGACATTTGAAAGTAGTACAGTTTAATTTGTTGTGATACAATTTGACTTGTTTGTTGGACACATGTTTGTGTGTCAATCAGTTTTTGACCGTTTCATATTCTTATTGTTACCGGGTAACAAAGAAACAACTTTTGAAAGCAATTTTTAATTTTTAATCATTACTATAATAATCAAGGATCCTGGATATATTATATATAATGATTGAAATGGCATGACTTGGGAATTGAAAAATTGGCTTTTTATTTATCTATCAAATCTTAATTCAATAGATTCAAAGTTATAAATATTAAAAGAGATAAACAGAATAACTCAATCAATCAAAAAGATTCACCGCGGTCGGAAAGCAAAATTTTTTTTTTTGTAAAGGTTTTTGTATCTGTTGTTCAATATATTTATCGTTGTAATTTTTTGCAACCTGCGGATTGGGATCAAGGTATTTGATGTATTTATAATTATAAGCATCAGTAATAAAAGAAGTTGTCTCTTTCAATATATCTGGTAGTTGAATTTGGTTGTTGCCTTGACTGTATTTTTCATCTCTCTCCTTGGTAAACTCGTTATTCTTAAACTTTTTAATCATAGCCCCCGCTGGCCGAATGACAGATATTGCTTTGCAACCTTCCTTTCTGGCTTCATCCTCCACAAACTTCAGCATTTGTGTGCTGAAAGGTTCTTTTTGTGATCTGTCATTTGCAAGGAAATATGGCCGTGTTTTATGTATCCCTACAAAACGCAAGATTTTTCCACCCTTTTCAATATCCCACTCTGGCATTTCGTTAGTTTGAGCACATACCTTCCCAGGTATGTACCAAATCGCAGTTATTCCGCCAACAATATGACCATTTATTTTGGCAATGAAGACAGCGTAATTGAATTCCCCTTTCGTTACATAGGCATCTAACTGGTTTTTAGCCTCATCAAATTGAACTTGTGTGTTGTAGTCTTTCATGGAGTCAACTTTACCTCTTAGTTGAAGTTCATACATATTACAAGGTCCCCTCCAAAAAGCCATGACGCCGTATTCGATAGCTCCAATACCATTTTTTTTTGATTCCTCATTGATTTCAATAATTTTTCTACAGTCAGCCAAACCTTTTTCATCTATTGCTGCCCTTGTAATAATCATTTCTGCATCACTTTTAAAGTCTCCATTTTTCTGGAAATGACCAATGCCTTTCATTTTTTCCGTCAAATATTCAACTTCATCTTCTGAAGATTTACCAGATTTAGTCCACTTTTCGGGTGGTTTAATTTTTGAGCTGGCTGATGTTGTGGTTGGTTTTGGTGCTGGTCTTGGTAGTGGTGGTCCTGGTGGTGTTGATGTTGGAGATGCTGTCTGTTTTTCTGGTGGTGGTGGAGATGGTGGTGCTGGTCTTGGTAGTGGTGGTCCTGGTGGTGTTGATGTTGGAGATGCTGGCTGTTTTTCTGGTGGTGGTGGTGCTGGTCCTGGTGGTGCTGGTCCTGGTGGTGGTGGTGGCTTTGAACTTGGCTTTGAACGACGTAGAAAGACCAATGGAATTAAAATCCCAAAAGATATTGCAACCACTAGAAAGACTACAAGTATAATTATTTTCGTTTTTGTCCAGAACACTTTTTTCTTGGTCACATTTGAGTTTCCCCCCAAGAGTGGAGTTTCAGATGTTGACATTGTTCCTTACGATACCTGGCTTTATTTTGTGGTGGAAAAAAAGAACAAAACAAAGAATCTGGAATGAATCTGGATTCTGGATACGATACCTTCAGATGCTATTTCTGAGCGGTTTTTGTTGAAGCGGCTACTTTTCGTACCGATTTAGAGGGTATATTTTTTGTAGAGGCTGCTTATAACTTTTATAATTGTACGTATTAGAGATTTGATTACAGAAGTTAGAAGACTTGTTGGCGTAATGTAGTGTATATCTTTTGTCTGATGGAAAAACGCCGGACAAAAATATCAAATTTTAACCGACAAAAATAAACACGAATTCTTGAAAATCATGTGTTTGGGGACTCGACTGGAAATAGTAAACAAATAATTTTATTATATTTGTTTTTATTCTTTTTTTTTAATAAACATTTGTACATAATAAAAAAGAATATTCAATGTGAATAGTAGTATTATACTAATTATAATAGTCAATAATTGAAATTTATTTTTTTTACAGGTTATCATTGATGAAAATTGAATCAGTTAGTTTGTTGTTATCCAAGCTCAAAATTTCGAGTTTTGTTAGTTGACGATTTTTTTTGGAATTGAACCAGTTAGGTTGTTCCCTGCCAAGAACAAAGTTTCGAGCTGCTTTTTTAGTTGACCAATTTCTTTTGGAACTGGACCAGTTAGTTTGTTGAATGACAAGTTCAATAGTTCGAGCTCTGTTAGAAGACCAATTTCCGTTGGTATTGAACCAGTTAGTTTGTTTTTGGCCAAGTACAATTCTTTGAGATTTGTTAATCGACCAATTTCCGTTGGAATTGCACCAGATAGTTCGTTGTTATGCAATATCAAATATTTGAGCTCCGTTAATCGACCAATTTTATTTGGAACTGAAACAGTTAGTTTGTTGCCGTTCAACCACAATTCTATGAGATTTGTTAGTCGACCAATTTCTTTTGGTATTGGACCAGATAGGTTGTTTAACTGCAAGGCCAATTCTCTGAGATTTTTTAGTTGACCAATTTGCATTGGTATTGAACCAGATAGTTCGTTGCCCCACAATCTCAATTCAGTAACACTTCCTTCTTTATTACACGTAACTCCATACCATTTACAAATATTTGTATCTGTATTCCAATTATCTTTACGGTTCCAATCATCTCCATTTGTATTATTATACAATGCAATCAAAGCTTCTCTTTCCAACAACATACTTTCAATACGGTGTAACCAATTATCACGGCTTTCGTTTTCTTTCCTTGTAAGACCTTTTCTTGTATTTTTGAAGTGAATAGGAATTTGAGATTTTAGCATTCGGTGAATTCTTCGTACACGATATAACCACTTTAATACAGGTTCGTTTTCTGGTTTTTCAGTAGATTCTTCTTTTATTTCTTCTTCGGGGTTGTATTGTTCAATTTCTCTGACAACTTCCGTGAATAAGCCTCTTGCCAAGAGCTCAGACTCGCTACTCACCCGCTGATGCATCCTGTTATTTATAGTGGATAGAGATACGACATCAGGTACAGAGAGAAACTGATTTAAAGTGTACTCTGGTATATCATTCAATGTCTTTGTTTCATCAGTCAAGCCATCGTGGGTCTCTTTTGCTTGTATTTGTTGTTGTTGTGCTTCTTTGAGAGCTTGTCGTATTGAATCAATTTCATCGATTTTCGCTCCTGCTGGTGTTGTTCCAGCATGTACAAATCTTGTGTTACATAGTATAACCAAAAGAACAAATACACGTGTTGTTTTCATTGTTTTAAAACTACTTTGAAGAAGACTGTACAATTTGAGGAAGCTTTATGGAGTAGAGTTCAGTTGACTTTGAGAGAGATGCGCACGGCCGATTTCGCACCGGCCGTTCATGAAAGTCAGCTGACCAATTTTTTAGGTATGAAATTTTGTACGAAATCAAAGGCTAGTTCCTGGCAATCATCGTTCGTCGACGTCGAACGAATCGACAAAAACGACAAAAACACAATACTTACACTGAATACACTTGAATATATTTATTGTATACTTCTTTTTGGTTTTGACATTTATATAATACTATACTACTATCCTACTACTATAACAGAATGAAACAGCTGATAGTACAGGGAGGATTAATCGTATTTGTATTTTTACTTTTTTATCAAGAAATATACTATTCTGAATCTGAATCTGAAACGAAAAAAACGAAAAGAACTTCACCTACACTTCTAATTCCTCGCACTCTACGCAGTGTTCTAAGTGATAATGTTGTATCTAGTCCTCTACGTTATTTAAGTGACAGAGATTTAGGTACGTTTTCAATTCTTTCACTCGATTCGGGTATTGTTGCTCAACGGGATTACGCACTACGTGTAAATCGTCTATGTAATGACCTTATACCTGTATTAGAATTTATGAAATCATTAGGTTTCATCCCAGATGATGAAAGTATGACACTTACGGCATGTACAGAGAAAGGCAAAGAAACAAACGATGAAAACGAGAAAGGCAAAGGAAAAAACGATGAAAACGATGTAAATGAATCTTCAAAAGAACAATACAAATCTCTACAAAAACAATTATTGAAAATATTTTCCAAATCTACACAACAAAAAATGTTTATAGGAAACAACTTGATCAAATATACGTCTAAAAATGATGTTTTTATTAATGCATGGAAAAACAGAGGACTTGTTTTACTACAAGAAAGTGGTAATGTATATACATGGGGAAGTGGACGTTATGGTAAACTTGGTCATGGTGATGAAAAAGACCAAATAGTTCCTAAAATGGTTGAAGCATTAAGAGGTAAAAAAGTAAAGCAAATATCAGCTGGTGATCATCACACTGTTGCATTACTAAAAGATGGTACTGTATACACATGGGGAAGAGGATGGTTTGGTCAACTTGGTCATGGTGATACAGAAGAACAACTTAAACCTAAACTTGTTGAAGAATTAAAACATAAAAAAGTAAAGCAAATATCAGCTGGTTCTTATCACACTGTTGCATTACTTGAAAATGGAGATGTATACACATGGGGAAATGGATTTAGTGGTCAACTTGGTTATTATAGTATTGGAAATAAACAACTTACACCTAAATTTGTTGAAACATTACAAAGTGAAGTAAGAGTTGAAGCAACACATACTCAAACTATTTTTTACGGAAAAGACAATAATGTGATTAGAAGATATGGAGGTATTTAGGCTATATACAGGGTATTTACCTACTAGCGAGGTTGCTTTTATTGATTTAGTTATGTGTAGTGCGATAGCTTTTAGTCTATCCCTATGAATGCGAATATCATGCGATATATCACATATATAATATAAATGTATTTNAAAAAANGGNAGATAANTATGTTTTATATTCAATCAAGGTGTTGCACCAACTGAATATAAGTTATATTTAAAAAGTCAATGTTTACTGAATGAACCAGTGGACAATGAATAATATGTAACACTTACAATGTGCGCTCAATAGATGACTCTTCTTACTATTCATTACATTCGATGAACTAATATCTTTCTATTCATTACATTCAATGAACTACTATCCCCTTTTTTTTTAGTTTTTTAAATTTTTTGATTACTTTTTTATAACGGTTTTTACAATCAGGGTTACTTTTACAATGACGATGCCTCTTATTCTCTTGAGCCTTTCTGAATGGGGTAAATCCATCATTACTAGGCTGATTGACATTAGCACCTGCTTCGAGAAGTTTTTCAACTACTCCCGCACGACCAGAGTTTGAAGCAACATACAATGGGGTTCCTTTGGATTCGTTAACCATATTGACTTCTGCTTTTTTATCAAGAAGTAGTTCAACTACTTCCACAAAACCTTTCTGTGAAGCAACATGCAATGGTGCAGCTCCGCCAGCTAAGCGTGCATCATGAGCATTTTTCACATTGACTTCTGCACCAGCAGCAAGATATGTTTCAATTTCCCCTGTAAGACCTTCCTGTGAATCAGCGTCCTCAATTAGACTATACAATGGGGTTTTCCCGTCTTGTCGCTGATTCATACGTTTTGCACAGGCCTCTTCTCTTTCAGTTTCTTCGTCCGTCTTCTTGATACAATTGTATTTGTATTTTTTGCCAACTGCCAGGGGGCAGTAATAACATTTAGGTTCTTTGCACTCGTCCTGTGTTTTAGCCGCTTCACAATTCTTTCTGACTTTGTGCCACGTATTCATCGCTTTGTGTCCGATACCAAGTGTCTGCGCTTTCTTGTTTTTTGCGTGGTTTGTTTCCAAAAAAGAAGAAGTAGCCGTTGTTGAATTTGCGATGAGCAGTGGCCCAACAATCAAAGTTTTTGCAGTAGAAATGATCTTCATATTTATAAGTTTTGTGGCTTTTGTGACAGTCTGTATATAGAGAGATATAAAGATATAGAATTCACACAAAGAAAGAAAAGATTCGATTTGTGATGAAAATCACCGGATCGAAAAATCACCGGATCGAATCGAAAACAATTTTTTTGGACGATGGGAGAGATTTCGATGATTTCGTGCGGTGGCGACGTCCAAAAAAGGCTCGGTACCCGGGAATCAAAAAAAAAAAGTAACCGATGAAAATGAAAAGATCTATTGAAACAATTTGTTTTATATAGGACTAACTTAGCGTCTACTACTACTAGTATACTTTATACTTGTATTAACAATTAACTACTGTATTTTAATTCAAATAATAAGAACAAAAGAATATTTTTCATTGTGGTCAATATCAATAAGGTAGTACAACAGTTCAAAAGTTAATCTAACATTTATTGTACTTTGTGTATACATAGTGTAAAGTTTTCATTTCATTGATTCTTTCATTCAAATTTATCAAATCAGTTTTGAATAACTTTCATGCAGTGAATACGTCTCTAGTCTAACAAGTGATTCCTCAATTGAGTCTTATGTCTGAATATATATCAACAGCATCAACAACATCAACAGCATCAACAACAATATGTTTACAAAGTTTGTTGAATGCAACAAAAAAACAAAACAATTTAGTCGTTATTGTTGAAAATGCATTAGCAGAATCAATTCAAAGTGAAAATGGTACAAAAAATGGTACAAACCTTTCAACAAAAGATTTTTACAGCCGTATTATACAAAAGTATCAAACATTGCATACAAATAATGATTTAGATGAATTAGAAGTGAAACGACGTCTCCAAACAGATGTATGTTTTTTTTTTTTTTTTTTGAAAATTTAAATTTTTTTTTTCGTACGAAATTTTGTACCTAACAATTTTTTTAGATTTTTTTTTGAAA
>LT636060.1:0-18648 GCA_900128565.1 Stramenopiles sp. TOSAG23-6 | reverse complement strand
TTTTCGTACGAAATGTTGTACCTAACGATTTTTTTTTGAAATATTTTTCCAAAATGCATAGACCGCAAATTATGAGAACATTTTCGGAGCCTCCTATTCGCTTAACTCAAAATAATTGGGCAAGAAAATCAAATAGTTCAAAGAGTAAATTGAGTATTAAAAGTCCCATGAGCTTTCACGGTGCCGATCTAAAAGTAGATAACACTTTAAAGAATCCTGTAAATATCGATGAAAATGAAAGCTGGAACTCTTCACTTGCAACATGTACTGAAGTGAGTTACGTGTATGAAGATTGTAGGAGGGGTACTGGTCATGCGAAAAATCTTAAAAGTCAACGTGATTTTTTAGAGCGAATAAGAATGCGCACTTGGGTAGCTGAACCTTGGAAAACTGTTCAAATTCGATCTGGTGCATGTTTTGATCTTGTATTTGAAGTAAAAGCAAATTGTCCAATCATGTGGGATTGGAAAATTATCATTGATAATCCAAAGTTGGCGTCAATTTATCGGTTTGTTCCTTCAATGTTGACATTAGACATCAAATTTACAGTGTACTTTGAATCTGAAATCTCTGCGAGGAAAAAGGCTTTTGCTGGAAGTCCTAATCGTTCTCGGAGTTTGAGAAGTAGCAGGACATCCGTTGGTGTTGATCATGGATTTAGGATATTTCCAATAAGAAGTAAGGATCGTAACCTTGTCCGACATACTGGATGTTTTGAACCGCCTGTTGATGGAACTTTGACACTGCTTTGGGACAATATGCAAAGCGTTGTTTGGCCGAAAACAGTATCATTTCGTAGTAGACAATGCGTACAAAGTTCAAAGTAAATATATGTTTTCTATTTGTCTATTGTAATATCAGTATGCATCATCTATTTTGTAGAGTATAGTTCTTTAAATGAGATTTTTCAAGTATAAATTATAAATTGAATGTGATTTAATACTTTTATAAAGTTTTATTGAAATTATTCAAGGAAATTATACTTAAATGAGTGGCAGTGAATCATCATTCTTCTTTGGTGATCTAGATGTAGATTTTGAACGTCGCCTTGCCGCAGCCTTTAATTTTCTTTGTTCACTAGGACAAGGCAGATTAAATACCAACGATCCAAACATCTTAGTGTTACGCTGCCGAGCTTGTGCTTTTATCTTCTTATTATGCGCATCTCGTCTTCTTACGCGTTCCATTTCTCTATTATCTTTCAATTTTGATGCATTGGGGGGGAAATGACTTCTCAAGGCAGTCACAGATCCTATGCTTAACTCATCATGCTGTATTTTAATTGGTTCTACTTGTGATTTTACTTTTGTGTTTTTTACTCTTTGTGTTTCAATATCATGTGTAAATTGTACAATGTTTCCTGTAGCTTCATGTTGATGTTGTTTCATCTTTTGTACACTCTCCCTGAGATGCGACTTTTTCAATTGAATTTGATCTCCTATCCACGTGGCACACTTGACATATCCATAATATTCCGCTATATTTTGGGCACTCATTCCATTGGCTGTGCACGACTGTAACCACGCTAGAGGTTGTGCATGTGCTAGTTCACATACATCAAGTAACCACTCTATGAATAATAAATGACCGCCTTCAGCAGCAGCGTGAAGAGCCGTAGCTTCTCTATTATCGCCCGTCCAAAGAAAATTTGCAAAACGTGAACCATCATGCAGGTCCTGCTGCTTTGCAATACTAGCTATCCATTTAGCGGTATTTATATGCCCACCAGCAGCAGCAAGAAGCATCGGAGTTTTACCATAATTATCTCGCGACTCAATTCTTGCACCATGTTTTACTAAAATCTTGCATATTTCAAGTTGACCTCGTTTTGCAGCACAATGCAAAGGTTGAGAACCATTTTTATCGATAGAAATTGAACTTACACCAATGCCAAATAAAACTTTAGCGACAGAGACACTACCACATAGAGCCGCAATGTGTAATGCAGATCGTCCTTGTTCATCTAATGGAGATCTCAAATCACTTTTCAAATTTCTACTTTTATCTCGTGTTAGTATTTCATGCACATGCCCTGCTTGCCCAGCAGAAACCGCACTATATAATTCTCTTTTCCATTTGACATTCAAAATTCCTCCTTTTTTTTTACCTTTATGTGGACTTCGACTTTTTCTAAGTGGACTTTTACTACTTGGACTTTTTCTACTTGGACTTTGACTTTTTCTACTTGGACTTTGACTTTTTCTACTTGGACTTTGACTTCGTCTGCTTACACTTCGACTTTGTCTGCTTACACTTCGACTTCGTCTACTTACACTCCTACTGTTTGTACTTTTTGATTTATGAAAACTTTCCGCACTGAGAACAAAAGATTCAGCTGTACAAGGTCTCATTTCTTCAGACGATGGAACATAATTTTTTTGTGTTGTTTTACCCATAGCAACGGCTTGTTTACTTGCCGTATGTAGTGCATCAAGACTCACTAAGGACTGAAAATGAGGCCACGTTACTTTATCGATTCCACCAGAAGCACCCAACTCACTGCCAAGATTACAAGTATGAAAGTAGGACCAAATATTCTTCATTTCCAGTTCATCCATTCGAATACCATTCATACGTAGTCCATGGACAAATCCCGGGTATGATACATGATCATCTTCGTCAGGATTCATACTCAACCATATCTGTTGTGTTGTTCGTCCTTTATTGTACAAACGGACGCGAAGCTTGTCTAACTGTGACATTCCTCCAGATCTCGAAGATCTTGAATGTGGTTGGTTATACTTATGTTTCGTAGGTACGGTCGAAAGATTATTTTCTTTAGAAAAATAATCATCTATTTCATCAAAAGCTTTATCGAGAGAAGCTCCATGCGTACCATCTTCAGATACGATTGTCGACCAACCACTCGCTATTGTCTCTAGTATATGTGATGGCATCAAAGGTGCTTCAGGAATACTATTTAAACTTTCATCACCACATATTTTGTTGGTTTGTTTTGGTTGTTTTGGCGAGCCAACTAAAACACTAGCACTATCACCTATTTCATAACAATAATCCTCCTTTACTTTTTCTTGTCTTTCAAATTCAATATCCGTTGCAAGCAAGGCATTTAACTGTTCTTCGGTTTCCTTGGCAGCTTTTGACAATGATAGTGCATAAAGTTCTTCATGTGTATGATTCATATTTTGATCTACTAGTAATTTTAATCGATTTTCAACAAGCCATAATTCCTTTTGAATACGTCGTAGTTGAAACGTTAGAGATTCCCGTTTTGTCTTTTGTGAAAATTTTATCCTTTTTATATTTAATGCATTAGTATCCATGTTATTTTCAGAAAAAAGAGTGTCATCTCTTTCTGTTTTCAAATTTGTACTATTTTGAATTTTGTTTTGTGAGTTTTCGTTCCTTTGATTGTCATTATCGATTATGTTGAGGGCAGACAGGGATCCGTCCCTAGTTGAAATATCATGATCAAGCTCGATGTTTTCTGTTGATCTACCCCTAGTTGAAATATCATGATCAAGCTTGTTGTTTTCTGTTGATCTACCCCTAGTTGAAATATCATGATCAAGCTTGATGTTTTCTGTTGCATCATGTCTCATTAAAGATTCTGTTGATGTATTTGAAACTTTAAAATCCACTTGCTCATCAAGAATGATTAAATCACCAATACTAACTTCATCTTCATCGCCATTACTATATCGCACAGCAACATCTCCATCGTCACATATTTGAACTACAGTTCCAATGATTCGTTCGGCGTTTAGATCATATTCATTATAAACACTGACTTTTGTTCCTACTTTTATTTTTTCTACTCTTTTGTTGTCTATATCTCTTACTATTGAATCGTTTGACTTTTTCCCACCAGAATTCTCCTCCTTTGCAATTGATACATCAATTACAGTGCTATTTGTGTTAGCCAATGCCGAATGTTTCGACTCTTTTTCACCCTCTTTTGCAACTGATACACCATTCACAGTATTATTTGGATTAGCTACTGCTGAACTTTTCGACTCTTTTATTTCATTTTGTGGAACTGTCTTCTCCGTTTTCATGTCCTTTTCTGCTTGTAAAGAATCAACAGTGGCAAAAAAACCGCTAGATTCGCCATTGGAATTATTTGAAGGACTTGATGTTAATACACCAATTGCATAATTACTTGTGCTACTCTTAATGCCTTTTGGTTTATCTTTACTATATTTTGTTTCAATTTCATTGGTCTCTTCAAATACAGAAGCTTTTACACTGTCATTACTTGAAATGGCTACATCATTATCTGCTCTAGCTCCAAACTTTAATCGTACTGTAGCAAGAGCTACTTTTGCTATCGTTCGAAGACGTTGAAGAGGCTTCTTCTTTTTCTTTTTACTATTTGACGGAAGGATAATCAAATCATTTATATTTACTTCATCTTCATCACCATTAGCATATCGTACAGCAACATCTCCATCTTTACACAGTTCAACGATAGTTCCTTCTATTCTTGGGGCACTTGCATCGAACTCATCTGGAACACTCACTCTTACACCTACTCTACACTTCAAACGAACGGCAGCGAGTGCTACGGTCGATAATGTCCGTAAACTTGAAAGCTGCAGGTTTGGCGGAGGCATATGAAAAGGCTCTGTAACTATACCATTTTTTATTTTAATTTCTGTAGAGTTGGAAGTATTCAGTTGTTTATCAACGTCGACAAGTTTTGACTCTGCCGCTGCCATTTCTGTCTTGAGAGAATCAGCAGTTCTATCTAGTGAAAGTAAAACATGACAACCATACCACAAATGAGTTTTAGAAAACTGCTATCCCAAATTAGTTTTAGAAAACTGCTATCACTGTGAAGGGGTATACAATACGACTGTGAAGGGGTATACAATAAAGTACACTTGACAGTGTACTAGTAGATGGTGTCGGCGATATATATATGTTTTCTTCTAGTGTACTAGGAATGTATAAAGTGTAACTGTAACGTTTCAGTTAAATTAACGTTTTGTTTTTCCTCTTCTTTATGATTCCTTAGAAAATTAACGTTTTGTTTTTCCTCTTCTTTAAGATGATTTGCGAATGGAATTAAACTA
The DNA here is from genome assembly GCA_900128565.1 of Stramenopiles sp. TOSAG23-6. Classification (NCBI taxonomy): domain Eukaryota; species Stramenopiles sp. TOSAG23-6. The sequence goes on along the minus strand of LT636060.1, from coordinate 13,609 downwards.
AAGGTTTATCAAGTACAACCACAGCAAACGCAATTACTTTTACGTTTATCAATATTGTATGACGATGAATTCTAAAGAGAATATTTTCGAATTAGTGGAGAATATTCTAAAGGAAGAAAATATATTGAATCTACAAGTAAACAACGAATCTCTAGAAGAAGAGGCAAAAGAGGCTATAGACTCGAACTTTTCAAGACAAAAGAAATATTTCAACTTACAAGTTGGAGTATTCTTTGCACAAATAAATAAGCACTTTTCTCTGTGCGATTGGAATGAAGCAATGGCGCTGGTAGCAAAGTTATCTATCAAGACTACTAGTACTACAAAATCAGTGAAAAATTTGACCCCAGAGAGTTGTAATCTCCTTCGAACAGACTATCGCTTAATAATGCTTGCAATCAATCTACTTCTAAACGCAGAAGAGAATCGATGGTCTTTTATTTTACCCCCACTTCAATTCATCAGTAATATTTCAATACATGTTGAGAGTAAAATTTTACTCTGCAAATCAATTCCAATTTTTTCTACTCTTTTCGGTTTACTACGAAATAAAAGACCCGATACGTTTTTTGATATCAGTGACTATTCCGATGCAAATACTAAAATTATGCAAGATTTGTCAAATATAAAAGAAATGTCTACAATTATGCAAGATTTGCATGCAAATTTAGCATTTTCTACGGTTAGATTAGAATCGCTCTTAGTACTTTGCGTATTTGCAACTTCTGGTGGGAATTTGATATCATGTAGGTTTTGTTTTATTTTTTTTTAATTACTATTTTGCTAGCAAAATTTTGTACCTAAACAAAAAATATTTATTTTTTTATTTTTTCACAATACATCATACGATGAAAAATATATTACTGGCATGTATAGCTATGATTCAAATAAAACTAGACCTATACTAGATAGTGAAGAAAACAATCGGAAAGAAACCGCAAAAACAAATAGGAATAATAGCCAAGAAGATGTAAACGATAATATTGATGAAAAAAATAACTTTTCTTTGCATTTTACAGCTGAAAGCTTTCAAATTGTGCGTCTTATGCAGGAATGCGATGCAATATTTGTTTTAGTACAAAGTTTATCTAGAGAAATGCAATTTTTTGATAGTATGTCTAAATATATTGATAATTATAGACATCTGAAACCTGAGTATTCTCAGTCTTTAACTACTAATAAGAATGATACCAATATACATGATCTATGTTGTAATTTAGATGACATTCATTGTGCAATTATTTCAGCTAGTAGAGAAATACTTTTAAGAACAATAAATCTTATTGTTCGTATTGCCCCTATCACCAACAACTACTTACAAAAATCAAATACGACTTTATCTGAAAAAGTATTATCAGATGTACCAGATGTATCAGAAATAGTACCATTAGATGTATCTGAAAAAGTACCATCAGATGTATCTGAAAAAGTACCATTAAATGTATCTGAAAAAGTATCATCAGATGCACGAAAAATACGACTCCAGAGGAGAGCTAACTTACGTCAATGTAAATCATTGAAGATCTTATTTGAACTTTCCAAAGTTTCTGTTGAATTCACTGGAAAATCAACTTGTGTAAAGAAAAAGCAATTTATTTCATATATTCGAGACAAAATTAGAATGGCTGCTTTAGAATTACAAAAACATATTACTATAAAGAAATAAATCAATATACATTCATTAATATTATAAAGAAAATAAATCACCATGCGTCTCTTCCAGATGGACCACGTCGTCCCGATTTTATATTCTTGCGATGCTCCTTTTGACGTCTTCGTTTTGCCTTTGTTTTTTCACCAATTCCTTCCCAAATTTTTCGTTCCTTTGGCTCTACAATGGCCTTGTCAACTATCGACTGCAACTTTTTCAAACAGTCACGTAAATTGCGACCCTGTGTACGTTCAGCGTCAGAATACAATACAATCTCGCCTGCTTTGTTTATACGAGTTGCTTGTTGAACTGCTAAACGTGAACGCACCTCCGCCGGTAACCACGGAACAGTATACACGTTAAACCGAACTTCTGCTTTTGTTGACAGTTTGTTCACATTTTGACCACCAGGACCAGAACTACGAACATATTTTACATCTACCATGTCTTTTTCAACTATAATTCTATCGTAACTCTTCATTAATAAAGATGAAACGTGGAAAGGACGACTCAAAATATTACTTGAATTGAGCGAGCGACGGACATAAGAAAATGTATACCGTAAGGACAACATATGAACTGTAAAATTACTAAAATAGTAATTCTTTGTACTACTTGCTAATATATTAGAACTATTTTGTAGAAGGTTACAAAAAAAATCATGAATTTTGATCGCGGTCAAAGTGGTTACCCGGTACCCGCAGAAAAATTTTGTCAATAAGAAACTTTGTGATGAAATAAAAATGAAACAATCATAAGCCTCCGGTGGGAATTGAACCCACGGCCTACTGCTTACTAAGCAGTCGCTACTACCACTGAGCTACGGAGTTTTTTTTTGGTGTACTATCCAACAAAAGGTATATATATCCATTTATGGTGTTTATTTTCAATTTAAGTCAAAAATAAAATACTTTTTGGAAAGTTTTAATTTTGATACAAAATTTTGTACTTATATTATTTTTGATTATTATGTATCATCACTTATTTAAAGGGGGGAATGGAAAGAGTATATCATAAGAAGCTTCATGAATGTATTTTGTTTTCTGGAGAAGCTATAGCTAGTAGCTACATATCACTCACAAATGATTACCCGGTAGTGGTGCATTGGCGTAAAAAGGCCTTGTCAAAGGAAAAAAAAATCATAAGCCTCCGGTGGGAATTGAACCCACGGCCTACTGCTTACTAAGCAGTCGCTACTACCACTGAGCTACGGAGTTTTTTTTGGTGTACTCTTAAATCAAACGAAAGGTATATATATCCATTTATGGTGTTTATTTTCAATTTAAGTCAAAAATACAATACTTTTTTGAAAGTTTTAATTTGATACAAAATTTTGTAAGGGAAACCAAAATACCAACTACACAATATGTACTCCTGTACTATACTCCACTATAATATTCTAAAAAAAATAGAATATGAAAAAAAAAAGAATATGAAAAAAAAAATTCAAAAAATCATTTTTTTTTAACAAAATTTTGAAAATATCTCAAACTCAAAATCATTGAAATAAATAAAATGTATAATGTAAAATCTCAAAATTTTATTGAATTGAAATAAAATTATATACAAAAATTAATTCTATGATGCACTAGACTATTCTATGATATACTAGACTATTCTATTTGAAAATATGCACTTTTTAACCATAAAAATCAAACATAGTTTTTTTTGCCTTTTTCTTCAGTGGCTCTTGTGATTGCTCTTCATCAATGTAAAACTTCAATGCTTGACACAACACACAATTGTTCTTCTTGAAGATCAACACATGGTTGTACATCAATGCATTTTTATCTATTTTTCATTCTTTATCTATTTTTTTTTTTTTTTTTTTTACTTCCTTCACACATGTTCCTTGTATTCATTAGGCAAGAGTTAAATGCTGCTGAAGCACACAAATGGTTGTCATGTTTAAATTTTTCATGTTCGAATTGAATGACAAATGGAGAATAATAATTGCATTGCGTGTTGTGCAAAATTTTGTCTTCAATATCTGGCTGTTGCTCTGGCAATGTAGGTAACCCAAAGACAATGTTCTTGTTGACATCAGGCTGAGGATGAGTATTGTAAGATACAACTCCTGTTCCTTTGCCAAGAAGTGTTGACTCAGGTGTCCAAGAAAATCCAATGATAGGCTTATTGAGTGGATTCAAATTCCATTCCTTGAGAATGGAAACAGTTCGATTGTGCCTCTCTTTGAGCTTTTTGTATGAGAGAGAGCTTTGAAGAATGCCTTTCTGTCTCAAGACATGGTCTTCTTGAACAAATTGAACCATGAACCAGAAGGTCCACTTCTTAGGTGGTACATTTTTGCTGAACACAGTTGGCATTTTCAAAGGATTTAAAGCAATATTATATTATGTCTTGGATTTGATGTATGCAGCTTCGCTACCAAGTCTGTTCATCTCAGAAAAGTAGCTATTTGGCTGTGTATACAATAGATCAAAAAGTTTATCATCTGAAATTTCTTTGAGCAGTGCCATTCTTCATATTTTTCATCACTACAAAATTTATTTCGGACATGAAAATATCCTGTTGGTTTTGTTGATGCCAGATCAATGATTTGATCATCAGACATTGATTGATGACACAGTACAGCAATTTGATCAGTTTGACCTTATCAGAAGGAACAAATGGCTGGAGTTGGACTCCCATCTGAACTGCACACAAAACTATATGACATTTTTTAGTTTCCTTGTTGAAAACAGCAATTGTTTCATATGTTTGTTTCGAATAACCAAAGTTGTCCTCCTGTGGACTTCCCGGATTAGCATTAAGATAAAAACTACCAGGGGCTGGAAACATCTCATAGACATCACTTTTTTTTCGAAGGGCATCCTTCACTGCCCAAGAATTCATCGATGAATGGAGGACAACCACCTCCTTCTTATCATCAAAGATGTAAGGTAGTTTCATCTTGGCACAAAGGTTTGCCAATGCCTGATGCACTGATGGCAGAAAACCTGATGCATCCATTTTACCAATGAAAGTTTTCATGGTGAAGAATGGGACCAAGTCAAATAAGCATCTTCAACTCTGACATATTGTCCAAATGATTGTACAAAATGTCAGAGTTTTGGAGGGGGGTTCTCCTCCATTTATCCCCAATTTTGTGTAATCTTGTTGTACTCATTTAAAATAATTTGCTGCACCTCTGATTCAGATTTAATTTAAATCGGAGGTTTCAAATTTTCAAAACTTTGCCAAGTCAAATAAGCATATGTTGCAGTTTGCCTATCTGATTTTGTAGTTTGTAGTTGCGGCATTCGCGCCCCATAGTTTGTAGTTGCTGCGTTTCTAACATCCGCGAGCCCAGAGCCATTGAGGTATTGGATTTCGATTTTGCGAGCTTTGAAATCTTCAGATGTACATGATCCAACGCAAACATGAAAAAGTATACCATTATTCCCCTTCCCAGTGGGGTTTATGCCAAATCCTCTTCCCTGTGATCTTCCATTTGCATTTGTTGGTGGTTCTTTTTTTCTTGTACCACCTTTTTTCTTTGAAGCTGCACCGCAATCAAATTGTACATTCCATTTTCATTTGCAAAACCCGCTTTGACATCAAACTTTTTGAAATTTTTTTTTTGTCAAATTTTTTGAAATTTTTTTTTTGTCAAATTTTTTTGTTTTCTGTTTTCGTCAATTTTTTTTTTGAAACTGGTTTCAGATTTTGTGTGGATTTTTTTACAGGTATATAACCCTAACCCTACAGTACATATTTGAGTAAAATAAAATTCCAGAAAATAAGTTTCACAACTTGTTTTTACTGGAATAAACATTGTTCAATGCAAAAACCATATGGGTTATGCACAATCTATCACTTTACTAGACCATAAAGTATCCATAGTGGTTACTCCTGTTACACCATTGTGGTTCCCAGGTTAAATGTAATCGTAGTTTTTGTTGGCTATGTTTTCCACTAATCCCTGCACCAATTCAATTAGTATGTTTCACAACTACAAACATACTAGGAGTATATCCTTAGTGGTTATACTCCTTACCAAATGTTGTGGTATACTGCTGCCATAGTGGCAGCAGTAAAGTCTGTAATGTAGTGGTTGTCTTGTGTACTTTAGGATTATCTATCTGCAGAGAGAGAGAGAGAAAGTTTTCTGAGTGTTCTGTGTGCCACTGTGTGGTGCTGGTCGAAAAAAAATAGTAGCAAATTTTTTGACCCAAAAAAAAAACAAGCAGGTTTGCGTTTGCGTCGATTTATTTTATTATTGTCACGTCGTGGCCATATTTTAATTGATTTCTTCCTTTATAAACTACTACGTATACGATACCTTCGAGGAAAAAGAATCCTTCAATCTCAACTACAATTGTCCAGTCTGAAAAGCAATCAGCTTCATACAAGTGCCAAGTAAGCTTTTCTTCTGGAGGATCATTAACATTAGTGAAACCTCCATAATCTACTGAATCGTTTGACATTTTTTTACAATAATCACGTAGCCAATTGATATGAACATGTACATTCAATCTATAGTATTTGCACTTTGTTGTATTCTTTCTGTATCATCACATAGCCCAGAAGATGATAATTGGATCCATTGGCCCAAATCAGGAAGAAATGTCTTGTGTAAAAAAAGGATGGAGAAATCCTTCTTTCCGTGGAAAGTCGATTGCTGCCACCATCACATTATTCCAAACAAAATGTTAAAATATGTGTGGAAGAATTTGTGGGAGAACATTGATCATGCAGATATGAGTAAAGTTCGCGAGCTTCTCATAAATACTGTATCTCTGAGTTTGCCATTTACAAATCCTTCAACAAAAGAAAGCATGACAATGAAGAGTTACGATAGAATTATAGTTGAAAAAGACATGGTAGATGTAAAATATGTTCGTAGTTCTGGTCCTGGTGGTCAAAATGTGAACAAACTGTCAACAAAAGCAGAAGTTCGGTTTAACGTGTATACTGTTCCGTGGTTACCGGCGGAGGTGCGTTCACGTTTAGCAGTTCAACAAGCAACTCGTATAAACAAAGCAGGCGAGATTGTATTGTATTCTGACGCTGAACGTACACAGGGTCGCAATTTACGTGACTGTTTGAAAAAGTTGCAGTCGATAGTTGACAAGGCCATTGTAGAGCCAAAGGAACGAAAAATTTGGGAAGGAATTGGTGAAAAAACAAAGGCAAAACGAAGACGTCAAAAGGAGCATCGCAAGAATATAAAATCGGGACGACGTGGTCCATCTGGAAGAGACGCATGGTGATTTATTTTCTTTATAATATTAATGAATGTATATTGATTTATTTCTTTATAGTAATATGTTTTTGTAATTCTAAAGCAGCCATTCTAATTTTGTCTCGAATATATGAAATAAATTGCTTTTTCTTTACACAAGTTGATTTTCCAGTGAATTCAACAGAAACTTTGGAAAGTTCAAATAAGATCTTCAATGATTTACATTGACGTAAGTTAGCTCTCCTCTGGAGTCGTATTTTTCGTGCATCTGATGATACTTTTTCAGATACATTTAATGGTACTTTTTCAGATACATCTGATGGTACTTTTTCAGATACATCTAATGGTACTATTTCTGATACATCTGGTACATCTGATAATACTTTTTCAGATAAAGTCGTATTTGATTTTTGTAAGTAGTTGTTGGTGATAGGGGCAATACGAACAATAAGATTTATTGTTCTTAAAAGTATTTCTCTACTAGCTGAAATAATTGCACAATGAATGTCATCTAAATTACAACATAGATCATGTATATTGGTATCATTCTTATTAGTAGTTAAAGACTGAGAATACTCAGGTTTCAGATGTCTATAATTATCAATATATTTAGACATACTATCAAAAAATTGCATTTCTCTAGATAAACTTTGTACTAAAACAAATATTGCATCGCATTCCTGCATAAGACGCACAATTTGAAAGCTTTCAGCTGTAAAATGCAAAGAAAAGTTATTTTTTTCATCAATATTATCGTTTACATCTTCTTGGCTATTATTCCTATTTGTTTTTGCGGTTTCTTTCCGATTGTTTTCTTCACTATCTAGTATAGGTCTAGTTTTATTTGAATCATAGCTATACATGCCAGTAATATATTTTTCATCGTATGATGTATTGTGAAAAAATAAAAAAATAAATATTTTTTGTTTAGGTACAAAATTTTGCTAGCAAAATAGTAATTAAAAAAAAATAAAACAAAACCTACATGATATCAAATTCCCACCAGAAGTTGCAAATACGCAAAGTACTAAGAGCGATTCTAATCTAACCGTAGAAAATGCTAAATTTGCATGCAAATCTTGCATAATTGTAGACATTTCTTTTATATTTGACAAATCTTGCATAATTTTAGTATTTGCATCGGAATAGTCACTGATATCAAAAAACGTATCGGGTCTTTTATTTCGTAGTAAACCGAAAAGAGTAGAAAAAATTGGAATTGATTTGCAGAGTAAAATTTTACTCTCAACATGTATTGAAATATTACTGATGAATTGAAGTGGGGGTAAAATAAAAGACCATCGATTCTCTTCTGCGTTTAGAAGTAGATTGATTGCAAGCATTATTAAGCGATAGTCTGTTCGAAGGAGATTACAACTCTCTGGGGTCAAATTTTTCACTGATTTTGTAGTACTAGTAGTCTTGATAGATAACTTTGCTACCAGCGCCATTGCTTCATTCCAATCGCACAGAGAAAAGTGCTTATTTATTTGTGCAAAGAATACTCCAACTTGTAAGTTGAAATATTTCTTTTGTCTTGAAAAGTTCGAGTCTATAGCCTCTTTTGCCTCTTCTTCTAGAGATTCGTTGTTTACTTGTAGATTCAATATATTTTCTTCCTTTAGAATATTCTCCACTAATTCGAAAATATTCTCTTTAGAATTCATCGTCATACAATATTGATAAACGTAAAAGTAATTGCGTTTGCTGTGGTTGTACTTGATAAACCTTTAGTTTAATTCCATTCGCAAATCATCTTAAAGAAGAGGAAAAACAAAACGTTAATTTTCTAAGGAATCATAAAGAAGAGGAAAAACAAAACGTTAATTTAACTGAAACGTTACAGTTACACTTTATACATTCCTAGTACACTAGAAGAAAACATATATATATCGCCGACACCATCTACTAGTACACTGTCAAGTGTACTTTATTGTATACCCCTTCACAGTCGTATTGTATACCCCTTCACAGTGATAGCAGTTTTCTAAAACTAATTTGGGATAGCAGTTTTCTAAAACTCATTTGTGGTATGGTTGTCATGTTTTACTTTCACTAGATAGAACTGCTGATTCTCTCAAGACAGAAATGGCAGCGGCAGAGTCAAAACTTGTCGACGTTGATAAACAACTGAATACTTCCAACTCTACAGAAATTAAAATAAAAAATGGTATAGTTACAGAGCCTTTTCATATGCCTCCGCCAAACCTGCAGCTTTCAAGTTTACGGACATTATCGACCGTAGCACTCGCTGCCGTTCGTTTGAAGTGTAGAGTAGGTGTAAGAGTGAGTGTTCCAGATGAGTTCGATGCAAGTGCCCCAAGAATAGAAGGAACTATCGTTGAACTGTGTAAAGATGGAGATGTTGCTGTACGATATGCTAATGGTGATGAAGATGAAGTAAATATAAATGATTTGATTATCCTTCCGTCAAATAGTAAAAAGAAAAAGAAGAAGCCTCTTCAACGTCTTCGAACGATAGCAAAAGTAGCTCTTGCTACAGTACGATTAAAGTTTGGAGCTAGAGCAGATAATGATGTAGCCATTTCAAGTAATGACAGTGTAAAAGCTTCTGTATTTGAAGAGACCAATGAAATTGAAACAAAATATAGTAAAGATAAACCAAAAGGCATTAAGAGTAGCACAAGTAATTATGCAATTGGTGTATTAACATCAAGTCCTTCAAATAATTCCAATGGCGAATCTAGCGGTTTTTTTGCCACTGTTGATTCTTTACAAGCAGAAAAGGACATGAAAACGGAGAAGACAGTTCCACAAAATGAAATAAAAGAGTCGAAAAGTTCAGCAGTAGCTAATCCAAATAATACTGTGAATGGTGTATCAGTTGCAAAAGAGGGTGAAAAAGAGTCGAAACATTCGGCATTGGCTAACACAAATAGCACTGTAATTGATGTATCAATTGCAAAGGAGGAGAATTCTGGTGGGAAAAAGTCAAACGATTCAATAGTAAGAGATATAGACAACAAAAGAGTAGAAAAAATAAAAGTAGGAACAAAAGTCAGTGTTTATAATGAATATGATCTAAACGCCGAACGAATCATTGGAACTGTAGTTCAAATATGTGACGATGGAGATGTTGCTGTGCGATATAGTAATGGCGATGAAGATGAAGTTAGTATTGGTGATTTAATCATTCTTGATGAGCAAGTGGATTTTAAAGTTTCAAATACATCAACAGAATCTTTAATGAGACATGATGCAACAGAAAACATCAAGCTTGATCATGATATTTCAACTAGGGGTAGATCAACAGAAAACAACAAGCTTGATCATGATATTTCAACTAGGGGTAGATCAACAGAAAACATCGAGCTTGATCATGATATTTCAACTAGGGACGGATCCCTGTCTGCCCTCAACATAATCGATAATGACAATCAAAGGAACGAAAACTCACAAAACAAAATTCAAAATAGTACAAATTTGAAAACAGAAAGAGATGACACTCTTTTTTCTGAAAATAACATGGATACTAATGCATTAAATATAAAAAGGATAAAATTTTCACAAAAGACAAAACGGGAATCTCTAACGTTTCAACTACGACGTATTCAAAAGGAATTATGGCTTGTTGAAAATCGATTAAAATTACTAGTAGATCAAAATATGAATCATACACATGAAGAACTTTATGCACTATCATTGTCAAAAGCTGCCAAGGAAACCGAAGAACAGTTAAATGCCTTGCTTGCAACGGATATTGAATTTGAAAGACAAGAAAAAGTAAAGGAGGATTATTGTTATGAAATAGGTGATAGTGCTAGTGTTTTAGTTGGCTCGCCAAAACAACCAAAACAAACCAACAAAATATGTGGTGATGAAAGTTTAAATAGTATTCCTGAAGCACCTTTGATGCCATCACATATACTAGAGACAATAGCGAGTGGTTGGTCGACAATCGTATCTGAAGATGGTACGCATGGAGCTTCTCTCGATAAAGCTTTTGATGAAATAGATGATTATTTTTCTAAAGAAAATAATCTTTCGACCGTACCTACGAAACATAAGTATAACCAACCACATTCAAGATCTTCGAGATCTGGAGGAATGTCACAGTTAGACAAGCTTCGCGTCCGTTTGTACAATAAAGGACGAACAACACAACAGATATGGTTGAGTATGAATCCTGACGAAGATGATCATGTATCATACCCGGGATTTGTCCATGGACTACGTATGAATGGTATTCGAATGGATGAACTGGAAATGAAGAATATTTGGTCCTACTTTCATACTTGTAATCTTGGCAGTGAGTTGGGTGCTTCTGGTGGAATCGATAAAGTAACGTGGCCTCATTTTCAGTCCTTAGTGAGTCTTGATGCACTACATACGGCAAGTAAACAAGCCGTTGCTATGGGTAAAACAACACAAAAAAATTATGTTCCATCGTCTGAAGAAATGAGACCTTGTACAGCTGAATCTTTTGTTCTCAGTGCGGAAAGTTTTCATAAATCAAAAAGTACAAACAGTAGGAGTGTAAGTAGACGAAGTCGAAGTGTAAGCAGACAAAGTCGAAGTGTAAGCAGACGAAGTCAAAGTCCAAGTAGAAAAAGTCAAAGTCCAAGTAGAAAAAGTCAAAGTCCAAGTAGAAAAAGTCCAAGTAGTAAAAGTCCACTTAGAAAAAGTCGAAGTCCACATAAAGGTAAAAAAAAAGGAGGAATTTTGAATGTCAAATGGAAAAGAGAATTATATAGTGCGGTTTCTGCTGGGCAAGCAGGGCATGTGCATGAAATACTAACACGAGATAAAAGTAGAAATTTGAAAAGTGATTTGAGATCTCCATTAGATGAACAAGGACGATCTGCATTACACATTGCGGCTCTATGTGGTAGTGTCTCTGTCGCTAAAGTTTTATTTGGCATTGGTGTAAGTTCAATTTCTATCGATAAAAATGGTTCTCAACCTTTGCATTGTGCTGCAAAACGAGGTCAACTTGAAATATGCAAGATTTTAGTAAAACATGGTGCAAGAATTGAGTCGCGAGATAATTATGGTAAAACTCCGATGCTTCTTGCTGCTGCTGGTGGGCATATAAATACCGCTAAATGGATAGCTAGTATTGCAAAGCAGCAGGACCTGCATGATGGTTCACGTTTTGCAAATTTTCTTTGGACGGGCGATAATAGAGAAGCTACGGCTCTTCACGCTGCTGCTGAAGGCGGTCATTTATTATTCATAGAGTGGTTACTTGATGTATGTGAACTAGCACATGCACAACCTCTAGCGTGGTTACAGTCGTGCACAGCCAATGGAATGAGTGCCCAAAATATAGCGGAATATTATGGATATGTCAAGTGTGCCACGTGGATAGGAGATCAAATTCAATTGAAAAAGTCGCATCTCAGGGAGAGTGTACAAAAGATGAAACAACATCAACATGAAGCTACAGGAAACATTGTACAATTTACACATGATATTGAAACACAAAGAGTAAAAAACACAAAAGTAAAATCACAAGTAGAACCAATTAAAATACAGCATGATGAGTTAAGCATAGGATCTGTGACTGCCTTGAGAAGTCATTTCCCCCCCAATGCATCAAAATTGAAAGATAATAGAGAAATGGAACGCGTAAGAAGACGAGATGCGCATAATAAGAAGATAAAAGCACAAGCTCGGCAGCGTAACACTAAGATGTTTGGATCGTTGGTATTTAATCTGCCTTGTCCTAGTGAACAAAGAAAATTAAAGGCTGCGGCAAGGCGACGTTCAAAATCTACATCTAGATCACCAAAGAAGAATGATGATTCACTGCCACTCATTTAAGTATAATTTCCTTGAATAATTTCAATAAAACTTTATAAAAGTATTAAATCACATTCAATTTATAATTTATACTTGAAAAATCTCATTTAAAGAACTATACTCTACAAAATAGATGATGCATACTGATATTACAATAGACAAATAGAAAACATATATTTACTTTGAACTTTGTACGCATTGTCTACTACGAAATGATACTGTTTTCGGCCAAACAACGCTTTGCATATTGTCCCAAAGCAGTGTCAAAGTTCCATCAACAGGCGGTTCAAAACATCCAGTATGTCGGACAAGGTTACGATCCTTACTTCTTATTGGAAATATCCTAAATCCATGATCAACACCAACGGATGTCCTGCTACTTCTCAAACTCCGAGAACGATTAGGACTTCCAGCAAAAGCCTTTTTCCTCGCAGAGATTTCAGATTCAAAGTACACTGTAAATTTGATGTCTAATGTCAACATTGAAGGAACAAACCGATAAATTGACGCCAACTTTGGATTATCAATGATAATTTTCCAATCCCACATGATTGGACAATTTGCTTTTACTTCAAATACAAGATCAAAACATGCACCAGATCGAATTTGAACAGTTTTCCAAGGTTCAGCTACCCAAGTGCGCATTCTTATTCGCTCTAAAAAATCACGTTGACTTTTAAGATTTTTCGCATGACCAGTACCCCTCCTACAATCTTCATACACGTAACTCACTTCAGTACATGTTGCAAGTGAAGAGTTCCAGCTTTCATTTTCATCGATATTTACAGGATTCTTTAAAGTGTTATCTACTTTTAGATCGGCACCGTGAAAGCTCATGGGACTTTTAATACTCAATTTACTCTTTGAACTATTTGATTTTCTTGCCCAATTATTTTGAGTTAAGCGAATAGGAGGCTCCGAAAATGTTCTCATAATTTGCGGTCTATGCATTTTGGAAAAATATTTCAAAAAAAAATCGTTAGGTACAACATTTCGTACGAAAA
>LT636059.1:0-18804 GCA_900128565.1 Stramenopiles sp. TOSAG23-6 | reverse complement strand
GTACAAAATTTCGTACGAAAAATAAATTCGAAATTGAAAAAAATAAAACATACATCCCACCTCTTTCTGGAACTCCACCGCTACCTCCTAATTGCCGTTTGTAATCTCGTACTACAACTTCACCAAATTTAACTCTTTTTTCGTTTTTACTTTTTATTTTTTGTTTTTTTCTACTTCTTGGGGATGTTATTTGATTAGGGTTAGGGTTACTATATTTTATGGCTGGTCGAACCCTAATCCTCTGAGCCTCCTCATCCATGTCTTTTCTATATGCTTCAATATCACCAATAACCACCTTCATGTCGTTTCTATATGCTTCAATATCATCTTTAATGTCATTTGTAGGTTTGGTCCCCGCATTTTTTTTCCCCTTTGAAACTTGGATTCTTGGGGTCTTTTTTGGTCCTTTAACATTACTTAACTTTTTTGATGAAATTTTATTCGATTTAGATTCTTTTCCTACTTCAACCACAGTTGCTGGATTAGGGTTAGGGCTTCTTGTGTTGTTTTGGTTCTTTGTATTCTTTACTTCGTTACTAGTATTTGATATTTTCTTTTTTGAATCTAAAAAATGATGTAAATGAGAATAACATGATTTTGACACACATCTTGGATCAATCAAGACAGCTCTATTGAAATCTTCTGCCGCCAGTTTGTAATTACCTATGGCTTTGTAGCACTTTGATCTTTGACAATAAGACTCCGCGTCCTTCTTTTCATACTTTATATATTGAGAAAAATCTTTTATCGCACACTTCCATTTTTTTAATTGTATAAAACTTTCGGCTCGATTGAAATACGTCGCAGAATCTTCATGATTTAAACGTAAAGCACTAGAGAAGTCGCGAATTGCTAATGTGAAAAGTCCAAGTTCTGCTAAATCAGACCCACGGTGCGCCAGTGCAGTATCATATTTTGCATTTAAACGAATCAGACGAGACAAATCTTCAGCTGCAGCTGCAAATCTACCGAGCTTTCGATGAATACGCGAACGAAGGAAAAGATCTTCGCAGTTTTCATGTTCAGTCTCTAATATTTTTGAAACAATCTCGAAGGACTCTTCCGGTTTTTCAGAACGAAGCAGAGAATCTGCTCGTTGTATTGGAGTCTTAGTACGTGGCATGAATAAAAAAAAAAGTCAATCGATAGATATTGAAACTATTTACTTATCAAACCTAGTTGCGTTAACATTTCTAACCTTTAGTTAGCGGTAATATTTTTGACTGATCACTTAGTAAGGAGTGAAGGTCAACGGTTGAATGAATACTTGTTTGCGATAGTATCCTTATTACTACCTATAATAGCAAGGATACAGTTCTTTTTTGTAACTGTGAAATAAATCGAATGTCATTTTTTTTGATTTTGATCGATGTCGTCAATTCGTCGATGTCCAATTCCATCTAGCAAACTCTGAGAAATAATTCACAGTCGCGAGGGTAAAAAAGAAAAGAAGTAAGTAATCAATTGAATTCAAAAGAAATCAAAGATGTCAAGAGAGGGGGATGTAGATCTGCCTATTGTAGAACTCATCCTCCGTGCAACAACAGGTGAAGTTGAGGCGACAGGTAAGACACAAACAAATATTTGTGATTTGATTGCAGAAGACGTGCAAAATTTGGACCTTGTACTCAGTACAGTAGCACAACGGTTACTCCAACGAAATGAGAATATAATTTTACTAACTCTTGGACTTATCGAAAAACTAATGGAGAAAGCTGATACTCAAGTGCACACTATGATAGTAAATTCCGATATTCTTATTCTTATTGAGGGAGTTGCCCGTTGCTCTAAAGGTCCAACTGCACAAAGTAAAGCTTTGCAACTCATCAAAAAATGGAAAGAAACACTAGAAGATACACCACAGGACAAATATAGTAACGATAACCGTAGAGCATTTCATGATATTTACTCTAGATTGGAAAATATGGGCATAACCCACGACAAGGTAGCTTCGAAAAAAAGTGAAATATCGGCAACTCCGAAAAAAAGTGAAATATCGGCAACTCCGAAAAAAAGTGAAATATCGGCATTGCCAGTTGAAAATGTGTCTGTTCTAAGCGAAACGGTCCAAAATATTCCATCTGATGCTAATCAGAAACTCCTCAATGACCTATTAGTTGTAGAATCTCAGGCTGAATTATATGGAGATATGGTAAATGAGATGCTAGATTCAAAAGAAAAACCGACTGAGTTACTATATGATGTTGTCGATTTTCTTCAGCAGAGCAAACCAAGGTTGAAACGGCTTATTGACGCAGCAGCGAGAAACGTTGAAGCTAAAATAGTCCCTGAAAATGTCTTATCTAAATTACTATCAACATTTGACATTGTAGAAATCGCAAGTGATCATTTCAAAAAGTGTAAAGAAAAAGGATTTCGTGTTTCGGAGGATACAAAGTCTCCATTACCTCGAGTCGGAATTGGCTCTTCAGCTGCTGCTGTAGCCGTTGCAATGAGAACAGAAGATTCTATACCTTTAATATCTGTAAACGAAACTGTCCATCAAAATACTAACATTCAGAGTTCCCATGAAACATTAGAAAATAAATCTTTAGAAATCCCACTAAAATCAAATGAAACGAATGAATCAAATGAAACAAATGAATCGAATGAATCAAATGGAACGAATGAATCAAATGAAACAAATGAATCAAATGAAACAAATGAATCAAAAGACATAGAAAACACAAAAGATACTAAAAGTCAAATAAATATAAATAGCCACAACCCTACTGTTAATGAGAATACAATGAATCCAAGTATTTCAAGCTCTACACATAATAATATGTCGATTCATTTTAAAAATAACAAAAAAAATGATCCTCCCTTTAATAGTAGTAGCAATGAATCTAGTAGTGAAGATATTTTTTTTGGGGATCCAGACAAAGAAATTAATGATTTATTTTTATCGAGTGATCATCTTTGAAAAATAAAAAATAAAAAATAAAAATTTGGCGCAAACCTGTTCCAAACATATTTTTTTTTTTTAACTTTGTTTGCGTTTGAAAAATACTGAGATCTCTCGATCTATAGATCCGATCTGATCTCTATTCTATAGAATAATATAGTAGCATAGATTAGATTTGGCATGGGGTTTAATTACCTCGATTATGACCCTGATGAGATCTTATCAATGCTCAATGCAGTTGCTAGTGAAGCAATTCGCAGTGAAAAGGCTTATGTGGCCGATCTTCGAACTTTAGTGGAGAAGTTTGTGCAGCCTTTGCGTGACTTGGCTCTGAATGGAAAACCAACCATTTCACTTAATGATATCCGCGACGTATTTTCAAATGTAGAACTTATTTATGAATTGAATAAGAAATTGCTCTCAGATTTAGAATTGGTAGGTGTTGAAGGTGATGTAGGTCGTGTTTTTTGTGAATTTTCACCATTTTTCAAAATGTATCATATGTATTACGAAAATTGTGAAGAATCTTTAGATCTAGTAGACAAATTACTAAGAAAGAATAGACGTTTTGCGAAGTTTTGTGCTAACCGTGGAATGCATGTCAAGTCCACTAACCGACGGCGAACATTAGGTCATGGTCAATCAATGGGTTCTTTACTTATAAAGCCAGTTCAACGTCTACCTCGATATACATTACTACTAAGGGAATTATTGAAATTTACTCACCCTGATCAGCCCGACCATCCGCGTCGTAAGGCTTTAGAAGCAGCTATTGAAGGTGTGATGGAAAGTACAAAGAAATGTGAAGAGTTCATGGCAGTCAAGGAAGAAGCAACAGCTGCTCTACAGTTGCGTCACAGATTTCGTGGACAAAGTGTCAAATTGGAACCATCGCTGAATAGAACTCTTATCAAAGAAGGCACTCTTTGGAAACGAAAACACAGTGGTGGTTTTAGCCAACGGGTTTTCTTGCTTTTCAATGATACTTTAGCATATGGTACTACAGGCAATTTTTCAGGAACTGTCACACTGTCGCATGTTCTTGCACTTGAAACGATCGATGTCAGAGGCGATATTCAAAGAGTGGTTGATCTTGTTACAAATTTGTCTTCGAGAGAGGCTGAGAAATATACAAATGATGCTCGCTGTTTTGCACTTGTTAGTCCATCAGGTGCTCATATTCTTCGTGCAGATTCTGTCTTTACAAAAGAAGCTTGGGTTGAATCCATTAGTGAGGCGGTTGATAAGGCCAAAGTACTGTTAATTCAAAAATCTTCATTAGCTCAATATAATAATGAAGCGTTACCTGTAGCGGGAACGAATCTTCCATCTGTAGCTGAATTGGCCGTTGCGGCAAAAGGAACTAGCCATTTAGCTGTATCAATTGATTCCAAAAAGGATGTAGTAGATGATGCACCAAAACTTCCGTCCCCTCTGCGGAAAATGCTTCATAGTCGCCGGGTTAATTCGCCTACCATAACCAAAACCACAATGGCGTCTGCTTTAAGTGGAGGTAAAAATGTGAAAACGAGACGTGGCAGTAGACGCAGAAGTCATGCAGTAGTTTGTAGAAGTGAATCTCTCCAAGGAATTTCAAGTAAATTAGATACGATGAATACTGAAGTTCAACAATCTGGATTTGGGTTGGGGTTAGGGTTGGATGTTGGTCGGAATGATGATAGTAATACAAAGAAAATGTCAAGAATGGCACCGCCAACACCAAGAAATAGAGGTAATAGGGGGAAACATTTGAGTGATGAAGATAGTGATGATTTCATACAGAAATCTTTACGTGAAGGATTGATTAAACCTACTCAAGAAAAAGGGGTCTATGAATTTAGTAGATCTGAGAGTAACTTGAGTAATGCTAGCAGTATCAGAAAATATTCTGGGTATACACCATTTAACAACAAGTTAAGCCATACAAAGAGTCTTCCACTAATGGGTAAAGATATTCTCAATTTCGGATTGTCTGGAGGAGAGACGCTTCAAAAAGATATGAAAAATTTAAAAATGATTCGCGCTTCGTCTTTATACGTTCCCAGTAGTAACAAGTACAATATAACCCCCGTTAATGTGACCGATGGTAAGAAGAAATCTAATAAAAGATTGAAAACGAAAAATAGTAATAATTTTGTTGGTAACCCTAACCCTAATAGGAAATTTGGTACAAAACTTCCTTCATTTCGTGCAATGGACCTTAATGGAGACGGTATCATCACAGAAGCAGAATATCTTTCTTATAAAAATTCATATGAAAACTCACTATCTATTTTGCATGAAGAATTCAATGAAAATAATGGCATGGCTATCAGTGATAGAGAAAGTTCTAACCCTAACCCTAGTTCAACGGAAAAATATAGAACGGAAACAAAACATTTACATGNAAGCATGCGGGAGTTAATTAAGAAACATAAATTTGAAAAAAATAGGGGTAGTAAGCCTAACCCTAATCATGATAAATTTGTATTTGAATCGAAACCCTTATCTAGAAAAAAACACCGAAGAAAAATACGATTTTAAAACCAAACAAATAAAAATTAATTAAATTTAAAAATTTCAAATTTTGATGTCTGTCAAAAGTTCAAAACAGAACAAATCGGGAAAAAACAACAACACACAGACAGAGTAATCTCATTCTTTGAAGAAACTTCTTATGCTTTATGGATTTTGAATCAGTCCTTGCAGAGGAGCATTGTCGTTCTACAACCAAGGTTGAAAACATTATTGCAGCTATTGATGATGAACTATTTGCTTCATGCTCTTTCCCTGATAGAAACAATAAGAATCAGAAAGGTAAATGTACAGAGGAAAAGAGCACAGACATTGATACTTCTCGATATAATACTCTAGATAACAACCAAAGTGAGGGTGTGCATGCTCTAGACTTGCGTGAGCATATACGTTCTCAACAAATATGGACACAGCGAAAACCAGAGTGTTCCGAGTGGACCTCTCATTTCCCATATCTACGCGTTTGCGGTAAAGGTATATTTCCCAATTATAAATATTGTGACAATTCCACTAGTGCAGAAGCTCTGCAAAATCTTCAGAATGAAACGGAATTCAGAAAAGATAAAAGAGGTAGCAAAATATCTAGAAATTTGAGTTTATCGAATACTTGTTCAACTCAAACAAGTCTTACTCCTGTGACAACAATAAATGAACAGAAAAGCGTGGACAACCTGTTGATTAAAGGTAAGTCAATGAAAATATACCAAGGGAAAGACTTAACGACACCACTTTGCGACAGTGTAGAACTAGACGAAGAAATATTTAGGATCGATGGAATATTAGAAGAAGTGTTTGACATACACAGGGCACTTCCAGATAAAACGGATGATGAGGTTGAAGAAACCAGAAGAAATCGTATTAGAAATTATAGAGAATTAGCAGGCTTCCCTCCGTTAACTGCTGATAGAGCTATTTTGGATGAAGCAATTCAAAATGCAGTCGTTGAAACTTACCGCACTCTCATTCCTCTCTTAGCTTCAGCACTACTCCAAATTATTGACTGATGCAAAAATAGAGAAAATTAAAAACATATTTCGTATTTTTATNAAGACTGATACNAAAAATAGANAAANTNAAAAACATATTTCGTGTTTTTATAATAGTTTATTTCACACAAAATAAAAACATTTTGACTTCCTGAAATTTATATATGTTTACATTCAATCATATCTGTGTATTAATCGTTAGGTGTTTCTTTTTTCTATTTTTACTTGGAACCGATGAAGCAAATTTCTTTTTGTGGACAGACGATGTATTGTGAAAAAATTATGTGGAAAAAAATCGTTAGGTACGAAATTTGGTACAAAAATAAACAATTTAAATTCCTGATGAAAATGTACAAGAAAAGTTTTTCAAATGTTTCTCCAGCTGCGATGGTGGTGAGCGATTCATACTAGTGTTCATTATTCCTCCCATTGGTACCATTCCAGGCATTGTACGAAATCCCTTGGAATATCTCAATTGTAAAATACGCGGATGTTCTCCATGCTCATCAAATCCAAAGATACAATCCCATGGCAATCCAAGCCTCCAATTAGGACAATTTCGTGGAGAATGAAATTGAACAATAGAATGGGAAACTTTCTTCTGTCGTAAGCTTAATGGTGAATGACTATATCCATTTTCACTTACTAAATTTCCTGTAATTAATAGAAAGGCTGTATGTAGTCTATACTTGATACCTGGTGTTGGGCAACGTAATTCTGAAAGAGCAAACGTCTCACGAAGACGATCATAACTCTGACCAGGAAAATGATCTCTGATGTGAGGAAGAATTATTGAAGCCATAACAGCAGCTTCCTTACAGAAAGCTTCTTCTACAACAAGTATTTGATCTTCTTTCTCAGAGTGGTGAACATTTTCCAAAGACATGATGGAATCATCTGTATCTTCCCCATTTAATACACTTTGTTCATTCAATGCTCTATTTGCACTCCCACTTTTTTTAACTTCAATAACCTTTTCTGTGGTAGACACATTATTGAAACGAAATTTTGGTGATCTGCTTCTTGGTGATCGAGGTAGTTCTGACGTTGGCGATCCTGGTGATCTGCTTCTTGGTGATCGAGGTAGTTCTGACGTTGGTGATCCTGGTGGTGATGGCGAAGAAATTATCATAGGATTTGAATACGTTCTTGAAATTTGATGTCTTGTATTATTGGGTGAATGAAGCCTTTGCTCGTTGATTTCAGTGGTTGTATTTCCAGTATGCAACATGCGCCTAGCCTGGGCTTCACGTGCGATTACTTTCCCCTTCATTATTTGCCCTCTTGTCGTTTCCTCGCCTTTTTTATTCATCGCAACAACACTGGAACTTCCAGAAATGGATTCTACAGCTTTATTCATAGATTTCAACGCAAATTGTGACAATGTTCGAACTAATTTTGTTGCTTTGACAAGTCTATGTGATAGTCTATTATGTGATCGCCTATGATGTCCATTAGTCACTGTATCTCTACACTCGGCTTCGATGCTGCCACTAACAACACGAAACATCTTCCATATTTCACTTGCAGGAATAAAATATGCAATGCAATATGTATTTGCAATAATTGATGCAAAAATGTGTCCATGGGTTATAACACACAAAGACCCAGCTATTTGGCCCGGACCTAGTTGCAACATAGATGTACCATACCGCTCTTCAATTTCAGGCAACGATAAATTATACATGCTACCTTTTCTTCCTCCTTCCTTTTCGATATTGCTCCTTCGTGGTGATAGTTTTGAACGCTTTGGAGTGACAACCTTTAAGGTCCTTGGTGATAAACCATCTTTGTCACTGATAACTACTTGAATATCCGTTAAATTACTATCGGGGATTTCATTACTGAACTTGTGGTTCTTTACATTCTTCACCTCGCTTGGATATGATCCGATGAAGCCTCTGCGCTTCTTTTGTTTCTTCTTTTGTTCCTCTCCTTTTTCGTGAATTAAAGTGCGAGCATCGTGTGGTGTAGTTTCAGAGTGATACATGACACGAGCTGTGCCACACGTAATCAGAAAACAACCACTTACCGGATCTCCTTGCTTTAGCAAAGCACTTCCGCGATCAAAATGTTCTTCGGTCATTTTGCTCAATAAATTATCAAAATATTCAGAATGGCTCTCTTCAAGGTAATGCATAAATGGTACAGATCTCAAGAGCTCTTTTTTCTTTGGAGCACCCGAGGTAGGTGGCTTGTTGCGTAAGCGTCTATGGCATTCATGGACTGCACTTTCCATTAATTCCATTTCAGCGTGATCAATTTGACCTTCGTGATATATACGATTAACTTGATTTCCAACATCCTTGATAAGATGGCGAATAACATGCTGGGTAGAAATAGTACGCAATGTACCTAAACTAGAGACGATATAATCATTCCATAAATCATTGGCTTTATCCTGTGTTGTGGAAAATATTCAAAAACTAAATCGTTAGGTACAAAATTTCATTCAAAAAAATTAATAGATTTTAAAAATTTCATAATGAAAAGGTACCCTCGCTGATTCTAACTCAGCTTTTACGAGGCCAAGCAACACTGGATGGTGATCGTGATGCATATAATCTGAAAGAAGCAAATATGCTTCATGATCGAAAAGTTGAAGCTTTTGTTGCTGGTCACTACCAATAGATTGTTTCTGATCTTCTGTTTTCAATGATTTGGAATTAAGGCGAGACTTCAAATTAGACTCGAATAATATTGTAGAAAGAAGCACTTTGATATAATCTTCATAATTACCAAGTTCAAATGTAGGAAACGCTTTTTCAATATATATTTGTAAATGTTTCAAATCAAGATGGTCTCCTACTTTTGAATATGCTTCTTGTGCAATGTGATGAAGTTTGACCTGACAAATATGATCCAGATCTTTTGCAGCGACGCGCATTTTGATGGCAAGTTGTGAACGTTGATTTGTAGTATCCTCATCGGCTGCAGACGTAAGACTTTCTAAAGATTCTTTTTCTTGAACCCCAAGTTGATGAATTACTTCATCGTGTGCTTGAATAAAGCAATGTATCGTGAAAGGATATTTAAAGAAAAAACTCNTTAGNTACGGAATTTCGATCGAAAAAACAATACATTTGAAATTCATTATGAAATCGTACATGCATTGTATCCATTATAAAATGCATTCTATTGTACATATGATGTCTTGTCAACTTTTCAAGAAAAGGAATTTTATGAATGATATTTTGCATTGCATGATTACATTTTCTTGCAAATTTTCCAACTATCATATGAGGTTCAAGGTAGTGCCAGTCATTGATTTCACATTTATCAAGTCTGCTGTTGTCATGTGGCGGATGTTCATATTCTGTAACATCATCCATCGCCATATTTTTTGACTGTATTACGAGTTTTAAAGCTTCACCGCCAACAAATCCATCATAAAACTGACTCCAATAATGAGCCTGCATGATATCTAAAGCACGTTTTCTGGCCTCAATGACTAATTCCCAATGTGTACGGATAAATTGACGCCTTTGTTTTTTAGAAGTAAATAATGCCCATTGAACAGGGAATTTAGCCATGTCTTGTAACACAGTCGGAAGTCTCTCATTACGATACTTCGAATTTAGCATCTTCAGATGACCATTTTTAATATTTTTATATAGATTCTGATCTAATTTTTNCNTNCNTTTTTTCTAACACTTCTTCATTGAGTACTGGTAAATATTGCAAAACAACATTCCAATTTGCATGTCTATAAAATTTATGATGTCGCATCCGAGTCAATTCTTCTTCATTTTCCTCAGTGACATGCATTGACCAAACATTATAAGTGAACTTTGAAGCTGATGATTGCTTTGATAATCCTAATGCTTTCGCTAGATATGGTACGGTTGTTCCGTTAATAAGTAGTGTAAGCACAGAAATACCTGCTACATGAAAAAGTATCTCTGCTTTCATTTTTTCGATTTCTTCAAGGCTCATACCGGATGATAGAAGGCCCTTGTATTCTCCATTAGGTCGCCTAAAGACCATTAATCCTAATATTAGTCCAACAGCACCACGTAAACCTGACCATGACATCATTGCAAGTTCTTCTCTTGTTGTGCCATACCCAGTACATAGAATGGGTAACAAAACTAAATGAGTAATAGCGCGAATTATGTTTGTGGCGGCATATAAAGCTAATAATAATAAAAAGTCCCTGAGCGTAATATATTCAGATTGTGAGAATATACTTTGGAACATAATCATTCCTGCTATACTAAATATGATAGTATTTGCTATCCACTCTAACATCTCCCAGAATTCATTCNTTTTTTCAGCATCAGTTAGCTTAGTACGCCCCATCGTTGCATACACCAAACCGAGACACACTGTGGCAATTACGCCTGATACCTCAATTTGTTCAGCGAGTATGTGAGTGCTATATGCAAAAATTAAAGTTACAATCGCTTGTTGGACAGAATGTCGAATATGGTGAAGACAGAATACCATTATACGACCGCTCAAGTATCCGAGACAAGCACCGCCTAGTGCCAATTGCAGAAAAAAAGGAATTTGAGAAAAGATTGTTGTATTACTCTGTTCTTCTATAAGGAGTTTCACAAATACAGAAAAACAAACTAATGCTGTTCCATCATTAAACAAGGATTCTGCCTCTATAACTATGCTTAACTTACGAGGTGCACCCAGGTCGTGTAAAATAGCAACTACTGCGACTGGATCAGTAGCACTTAAAATTGAGCCGAACATAAAAGCTGTATTCCAATTCCATTGGTAGTCAAAAGCCAATTTTGAAAATGTGGCAATTAAACTACTCGCTATTAAGACACCAGGGCCAGCAAGTGCAAAAACTTGATATATAACGTGATGAAAAATATGATAGTCAACTTTGTGTGACGAAGCATGTATTTTGGAAAAATATTTCAAAAAACAATTTCAATTTGTTAGGTACAAAATTTCGTACGAAAAACAAATTAGAATTTGAAAAAAAATAAAACATACATAAATTAGTGCAGGTAAAAATAAATTAAGGAGTACATGGGGGTCAATATTTGTCCAAATTTCGATTGAATATTGCAGCATACCCAAATCAAAAGATCGATTCCAGTCACACTGGTGGTGAAGTGTGCAACTCTGTTTTCCGTGAAGCTGACAGCTCGTGCTTTGACCCAAACATTCTCCTTCTTCATTTAAAATTCCAAGGATTCCACCAAAAAGAAGCATGATTGTTGTATATGGAAGTATCTCACGATGACCATTATCGAAAAACGCTTGGATGATCACTCCTACGATGAGGGTTAAAATAACGAATAGCCCGCCTCCCGTTTTGTCCTTATTTTCACCAAAACTTTGTGAACTTGCATTGGTAATACTCAGCAAACTGGCGAGTAATATCACAATCAAGAAACGAGATACACTCGTCATTACTCGAAATTTCTAATGATTTTATGATTATGCTATGCTTCGTATCGTGATGACTAAGTGTGGTACCAATTGATGTGATTGATTGAATTGAATTGAATTCAATTCAATTAGCTATATTTGATAATTATTTGTATACTCGATCGAAGTCGAAGAAGATACGTTTTTTTCATTTGACGTTTCGAATTTGATTTTGAGGATTGATTATTTCATTATTTCGTGCGATTCTGCTTCATTTCATAGTGACGACAGACGGGCCAACAAACAAATATTATTAATGTTTCATTCTTTGAATACAAGAATGGACAATAATGAAAGTTCAATCCAGACTTCTAGATATCAAATATTTGGTTCCGAGATGCAATTAGTGCAATGCATACTTGGTCCGGGTGAAATGTGTATAGGTGAACCAGGTTCATTTTGCTATTCTAGTGAGCAGATATCCTTTGAAACTTCAACAGGTGGTGGCATTTGTAAGGCGATATCAAGATATATTTCTGGGGAAGGTTTATTCCAAAATGAATTTTTGAATTCTAGTAATAACACAGGGTACGTTTCTTTTGCTGCACCTCACGTTGGTAAAATTGTTGCCGTTGATTTTTCTACAGCAGGTTCATTAATTTGTCAGCGAGATGCATTTCTTTGTGGCATGGGCAAAATAGAAATATCAGCGTTTCTCCAAAATAAAATCAAAGTCGGTATGTTCGGAGGTGAAGGTTTTCTCATGCAAAGAATAAGTGGTAATGGAATAGCCTTCATTCATGCTGGTGGCACAATTGTTAAGAGAAACTTGGCTCCGAATGAAAAAATGGTTGTGGATGGCGGTTGCCTGGTAGCATATTCTGAAAGTGTTTCGCTTGATGTGAAATATGTTGGTAGTATTAAAAAAGTTTGTTTTGGAGGTAGTGGCTTATTCATGACACGTGTTTGTGGACCTGGTACAGTCTACATTCAAAGCCTTCCAATCGCCAGACACACACAGAATTTAATGAGAGCAGCTCACAGGTACCTTTTCATTCTGAATTTCAACGGAATTTCAACTATTTTTCTACTAGGACAATTTTGTATCTAACAAATCTCAAACTTGCTCATAAAGAAGAAAACACTATGGTTGCATTTTATCGACGATAACAATAAACAACTTACATAATTTTGTAAGGAGCTATTCATTTACATTTATTATATTTTCTCAAATAAGTTGTCTTTTTGTGAAAGTCCAATCAACTCAGCTCGGTATTTCCAAAGCTCAAAAGGTGTTAAATCACAATATTGTGGAATCCCTAATGAGTCAGATAATATGTAATACGCCCAGGGTTTCCCACAAGATTGAGTGGAGAAGTGTACAACCCAAGGAGTAAACTTTACATAGTTACGGAATATTGTTGGTTTGGCAATAGTATTTCGTTGTTTGCTACTAATGCTGAATGTTTTAAATTTTCCTTTAAAAAACACATTCAAAAGTGCCATTTCGGTACAGTCGACAACATCACCCCATATTAATGGTGGGGCGTTTTCAGAAATAGCCATCAGTCCATTAAAATCAATATTTGAAGGTCTCATTAGCATAACGCCAGCAAGAAATACATCTTGTTTAGACATAGATTGCTCGCCTACAATTATGCTAGTTTCGTCATCGAAAATTTCATAAATTGGACCAATGCCAAATGAATCACTATCCATATACAATATTTTGTTATACTGAATTTGTTGCCAAAGCCTAAGTTTCGAAAACATTCTACCCCATCTCACATTCTGACTTGAATCAGCATCAACTTTACACTGAGTGTTATACTTCGGATTATTCCACCAAGGTTCTTGAATGCTTTCAATGGAGAGAACCTTCCAGCCAAATCTTTCCAATTTATTTTGGTTTGATTTGTGAACTACATCTGTAACCATTGCAACAAGATCACGCGATGCATCCATTAGATAAATAGATTCTGCATTAACTGCGGCGCCTGCTATATACCCAAAATCATTTCCAGTTATTATTGTGATATATGCTTCGTTCTTAGTTTTTTTCAGTGATTTCCAAGATGGTTTTTTTTCAGTCCAAATATATTCTACTTTGGCTCTATCAAAAATAAGTCGCCCTCTCCATTTTTTATTCAAGTCAACTCTATCAGTTTCCTTTTTATCAATATTATATGGACTATTAAATAAGTTAAATAAATCTTTTGACGTCTTTTTGATTTCTCTTGAAATAATTTCAGAAAAAAAGGATTGCATTACAAACTTCATGTTGTAATCACTCTTTGAATTTACAACAGGGATTAGAGAATACTGTTGTTCTATCCAAGTTAAATCATTCGGTAATTTAGTATTTGCGAGAGATGGAAGCAGATTTTTCGCGTTGAATTTTTGTATTAAGATATTTCCTAGATCTTGGAGATGTTCAATATAATCATCTATAGTCGCAGACATTCTGTCCCAGTTAACATTAATTACAGGTAAATCTTTGCAGCCCATATATGCAGCATTGTGATATTGTTCCCATACACTTGACCAGTCACTGGCTGATAGTCTTGATAATTTACTGTATTTTTGCATTGATTGTGCAAACATTGTAGGACTCTCAACGATTATTATACACAAGCCCTTGCTTGGGTCGATTTGTTGCATTAATAATGGTGCTGTAAGAGTTATCCGATAATCCCTGAGCATCCATGGCCTGTTTCGATCGATTGTTGCTGACTTTTCAAGTTGCTCTATCACTGCTTTAGCCACCTCTTCGAATTGGCGACGGTCAATTATAGACGTTGTTTCGGATAAGTAGCCATAATATGACCACACTGGCACATTCCTTTCACCTCTTATCGCTTCGCTACGCGAATGATTCATTCCACTAGATAGTAACTTGTCTGCGGCATTTAAAAGACGGCTATTATCACTGCGACCAAATGGATTATTAGATGAAGTATTCATTCGACTGAATGCATCACCAGCTATATCAGAGTAACAACCAATCTTAGCGAGGTAACGGGATACATGATGCGCTCCAATGCCTGGGGTGCCCAATATTATAATTTGTTGGGTCGAATTATCCATGCTAAATTTGTTTGTTTTATGAAGTCCTATACTATTCTTCCAGTTGTTGCCCTCACGTTGTTGTATTGCATCATATCCTACAACTCCCATTTTACGTTGACTCCCTTCTAACATTTGATGAATCCACAAGCTGGTTTGCAAAAATACAACTGAAAACAAAATCACAGAAACGACAAATACTATGCACAGTGTATATCTGCGACCATTCGTCGTTGAATTTGGTTGATTTACTGGACTTTGCAGTTCTCGAGAAGCTTTTTGTTTCTTTCTTGAAGTAAGTACCATTGTGTGGTCCTACTTTTCTGAAAAATAATACTTGTTCCCGAGTTGGGCAGTTGTTAAATTTGCATATTGTAAAAGTTAAAGGAACTTCCGTACTATATTACAAGTTGTCAAGGTCAAAAAGTTAACAGTTACGAGATCAGCGCTAAAATTGATAGTAATTAGAACGAATATAACAGCAATTTGATAGCAAAGTGTACCTTTGACATCAACAACTTGTACCTGCCTTCACGAGTTTGCTCATTTTCTAAACATAATTATTTTTGCAAACACAAAGTTATCTTAAACCACTCTTATTCATTCATTGCGAAAGAATGGCTTTAGTACGCAAAGCGCTCTTGGCTTCACGCCGCCGATGCACTACGACATTTTCTACTCTCTCCTCTGACGTTCGATTGAGTACAACAGAAGAGACGTCTGAAGGAAAGGCCACAAATCTTGTACGCACACTTTCTCGAACCACTAGTGAGATAAACAACCTCTTTCGATCAATTGACACGAACAAAGACAATTCTCTTAGCAAAGAAGAGTTTGAATCCGCAATGCGAAAAGTTGGAATCGATCAAATTCACACCTTGCACCACGCAATTTCTCGAAATGAATTGTCGCGGCAACCATCTCTAAAAGCTGACGTAGGTCAAATAATGTTGAAGCACGCTATTGCTGAATCAGAAAAGGTATCATTCCCAGCGATGCTTCGTGATCGTTTTGTCATTACAGCAGAAGTAATGGTGTCTAAAATATTTCCAGCTGGCTTTGGTTGGCAAACAGCTTGTACGTTTGCAGAATCGCAAAACGTTGCCGCTGACAGTGCACAATTTGCACTATATACTGGTATTGGTGATGGTTTGGGTGTCTTTGCTGGTCATTCTTTATATTACGCACTCAAATCTGTGGCAGTTGATCAAACGATTAATGTCAAGGAACAAATACATACTGGTCTTCTTCTTGGAACAGCCGCACTTTTCTCGGGAACTTCTTGGCAGCCACTGGTATCAGCTTTTTCTAATGCAGGTTACTCCTTTAACCAAACTGCTCTTGGCACAACAGTTGGCTGTGGCCTTGCTTTCTTTGTAGGTCTCCGCAGTGGTCGTTTCCTCTATTCCGATATGCTTGATGGTGTTGGGCATGCCTCATATGGCAATCTAAAGGCAGATGCAGCTTTGTCCGTTTCTATTGGTGGAGCTTGTGGTTGCTTCGTAGGGACAGATGTTTCGTTTGGTGCTTCCAATTGGCTTCGCCCAGTTGTTGGTGTGGAAGAAGGTATTTCCGCACTTGCTGCTTCTAGTACAGCTGGGGCTAGTACAGCTATGGGATTTACTGCATTTCAAGCTGTCCAAAACGTGACGTATACTGAAGGAAAAAACTGGGTTGACTAAGAATTACTCTACCTTCCCTTCCTCAAGTCAAAAGGTATTTTGGAGATCAACAAAATAAAACACTCCACTCTTTAAATCAATAAAAAATCAATGATAAATTCTAAAACTTTTAAAATGTAATTAGATTTTATTTATATGGTTTACGATGAATCGCTATCACTGTATTCGCTTTCTTCATCGGAGCTAATAGACTTCATCTCTTCCAAAAACTTCTGTGTTCTCTCACTGTAAAATAAAATCTTTTCTGGAACGTCATCGTCATCTTCTTCTCGCTGCTTCGCCCATTCTGTCACTGCATCTATCGTGGTAATATCAGATTCCCACATGAATTGTAGAATAAAACCAAACATCGATTGAATATCGTCTCTGCAATTGCTATGTAAAACATATTCTTCCAATGAATAAATTGCCCCAATGTACACTGAATCTTCGAGGGGTTCCTCGTCGCTGTTTACCTGGAAAAAGCTTATTAAAGGAGCATACTCATTCAACATTTGCTGTAAGCCTTTGAGTATCTGCATTTTATCTTTATCTGCATATTTTGTTATTGCTAAGTCGATAATCACAGGAACAATTGCCACTACACAATCAGTAAAATCTTTGAATTCAGAATGTTTAAAACTTTTTAACTCCATTCCAATTTCATCAAATGTATGACCTTCTTCTATACCATGTAAAATATAATCGCGAACTCCATTCCGAAATCTACTTTCACCTTCGTCTTCATCACCTTTAGTGTCGTTTCTATCATGTTTATTATTATTATACTCTTTGTCAAATTGTAATGTCTTCATCAAAGAATGATCATATTTGTTCCATCGTTGTGCCCGAAGTTGTTGAGATTTGACGGCTCCCATGAATGTCGCTTGTAAAGCCTTTGTTTTTTTACTACATTGTGTTTCAAATTGATCATCATCATTATCAGATTCACCATCACTACAAAAGTTAAAATCCCATTCTTTATTTGTATAGATACGTCCACTGACACGTTCAGGAAGTGTTGCAGTTTCAGCGGTTTCTTTTACTTTTTGTTGTGTAGTATTAACATCTTCATCGAAATCGCCAAATGAATCAAACTCATCTTTTTGTTCCGGCATCAAAGTAATCCTTGTAAACTTTGGTACTTCAATGCTAGACCGTACAACACAATTAAAACTAATAATTGAACCAGAATTTATAATGACATCTTTGCAAATATGAGCACTATTACAAATCACCGAATCAAAAACTTGAGCATTGTCATCGATTCTTGCAGAATCCCAGAGATAACTTCCTCTTACATTTGCATTATCACCGACAAGACAACCCCTACCAATGTATTGTGAACAAATATGTTAAAAAAAAAAATGTTAGGTATACAATTTCGTACGAAAAAAATAAATAAATTTGAAATTCATGCTGAACCACGTACATAACACATTGACTGATATAAGCTCCTTCTCCTATGGAACACCCAGCACCAAGCACAGTCCCTTTTCCAATTTTAGCTCCTCTAGCAATTGAAACACCTTGCTCCCTGTAATATCCTCCACCACCCTCGCATCTATGGTATGAGTAACTAGCACCTAAACCAAAAGTCGAATCAGGCATTACAGGAAATGTCCACCGATGAATGATATCTCTACTAATAGCATCATATGTTCGTAGATCTTGTACGCGAGCTGCATATTTATCACGTACAATATGCCCATAATATTTCCAACCAAGCTCAATATTAACAACTTCATTATGAACATAATTCTTACGAATATCCTGATAATCATAATTTGCTGAAAACTGTTCTAACACTTCGGGAGAGCAGACATCAATATGACAATCCAACAAGTCATGACGAATTGAAACTCGACTGTGCTCACGAAAAGTGTCACGCATCATATTAACAACGGCACACTCTGAGTTATCTTCATAACCTAAAATTTGGTTTGTCTCCAAGTTCATATTTATAACAAGGTCTTCGTGAAGTTGACGTGTCGGGTGCGTTGGAGCCGCAGGCTTAAAAACCATTGTCATAATTGCGCTTGAATCTTTTTTACGTCTGGTTTTATGAACTTCGACTACGTTTCTTAAATTAATATTACTAACCACATCACCACTCACTAATACAAATGGGTCACTCTTTACAATTTGACGGCGGTCGACTTCACGCAGTGCGTCCCCAGCACTCATACTAGTTTCGTCACTTATAATGCGCACAAGTGGAAGCTTGTGCAAAGGCGGTGGTAATTCGCTATCCCGACCATCTGTATTCCATAAATGCGATTTTCTCAAGTATTCCTGTACCTGCTGCGCATGTGCACAACAGAATACA
>LT636058.1:0-18897 GCA_900128565.1 Stramenopiles sp. TOSAG23-6 | reverse complement strand
TAAATGTAATAAAGATAATTTCATATAAATGTAATAAAGATAATTTCATATAAATGTAATAAAGATAATTTCATATAAGTACAATTTAACAAGATATAATGTAGCGAAAACGAAACACTTCAAACCCTAAACCTAAGAAATGAAAGTACAATTTAACAAGATATAATGTAGCATATATTTATACTTATATATATAGATATACTTATGAGTAATTGAAAATAATAAAGTAAAAGTAGAAAATATTTTAAAAATATACGAATTTGAATTTCCAATATTTTTTTTATACTTTTTAATAAAATGTTGCTTTTTCAATATACTCTTTAATAAAATGTTGCTTTTCCAACCCGCGTCGGAGTTGCTTCTTGCATGTCAGAACGATTATCAGATAATTTAAAAGCATTCTTTGATAATGCACATGTATTGTAAAAAAATATTACAAGATTTTTGTCATTAGGTACAAAATTTCGTACGAAAAAAAAATAGGCAAAAAAAAAATAAAAACGTACATCTAGTTGCAAGACAAAAGCATAACTTTGAAAGTATTTCAAACATATGATATACCCCATTATGATTGATTCCTTCAACACCATCAAACGGCAAAATACAACCATGTGCAGTGAAAAAATATTTTCGAAAAATAATCGTTTGGTACAAAATTTTCTATGAAAAAAACATCTAGGTAAAAAAAATTAAAATAAAAAACGTACATTTGTTTCTGCTAAAAGAGAACCACATGTCGGAGCTAATAAACCTTGAATAAGACAACCAACAAAAGATAATAATGCACCTAAACAAATCAACTTTCTTGCTGTTGGTGTTCCCCATGATACAACTGGGCGACAACAGTTACAAAAGAAAGATAGAAATATCGTAATAAATAACGAAAAATTTAAAAAGACTCCTAGGTAACCTACAACATAAAAGAGATCATACTGTAAAAAATTAGGCAAAATTTTCTCCGACAATACACTATACCCAACAAAAAACAATGAAAGAACTTGTCCCATGATAAACATAAAAGAATATAGTCGACGACTCATACAAGCAGACATTAGAAATACAATAATACACAATTGACCAACAGATATTCCTTGAAAACACATTGCAACTTTCCATACAATGTCATACTTTTCACGAGCACCTTCAGGACAACGGATACCATTAACTATTTTTCCTCGTATAACTATCTTTCCAGGACACTCTCGATGATAATATATATGATGACAAAGACCTGCAGCTAGAAAACTAAGGGCAAAAGTACAAAGAAAAGAAGTAAGCAGGTTATACAAAGTACTTTGCGTTGGTTGAAGAGAAAAAAAACGACGGAAGCTATTGATTCCCTTTGAAGGAGGCTTACAAAAGTTTAGTAAAAGTGCTGCAAGACAAATAGCAGAGACAATATAGTTGGTGAGCCATGTTGATGTTGCTTTATCCGTGCCAAATGTATACAACAAACGACCAGGCATATTATTATTTTAGTAAAATAAGAATAGCGATGATTGTTTGTTTGTTTTGTTTTTATGAAAAAATTTAAATTCTTTTTTTGGGAGCGAGCGAAACTTTCTTGAAAAAGCGAAAGAAAATAAAATTGAGTACCCGGTAACAGTTTAAACTCGCTCTCAAGTTTTTTAAAAAGTCCTCTTCCTTCCTTCGTTCTTCGTCGTCGTCTTTGTCGTCACGTATCTTCTTGCGGTTTGTTGGTAATTATATTACGGATTATACTAATACGTACCGGGTGGAAGGCATACTTCCTATTGTATTGGATACTACAAAGGCAGTACAGGTACTACTACACCTCTTGATTTACTTATAATTATATCACTTTGTTGCTCACTAAAAACAAATGGTAAACATGAAAAAGCTTATCAACACTTTAGTGGTTTTTGTTGCTGCAATTGAAGAAGGTGTTGCTGCCAAGTGTCAGTGTAATGATTTGGGTTATTTGGTTCAATTGTATATTAATCGACTTAGTGACAGAGACAGACGAGAGAGACGATTGGGTGAGGTCAAAATGTCGGATTTGGAGAACTTGATTTTGGAAACCTGTACTGCTGAGTGTCACTATTCTGAATATTTTAAAGATTTATTATTAGAAACATTTTCTCATAGTGATTTCCGAATAAAAGAATGGCGCTACCGTCATCAACATTATTTAAATTGTAGTATTTTTGAGCTAATAAAAATATGCGAAAATGGATACGAGCTCCAACTACAAGCCAATTGTACTCATAAGCAGGACGGCGACTACTGTATAATAGAAGGAGAAACCTGTTTCAAAGTACATTGTGACAAAAAACCCCAATATTGCAAGGATACATCTATTGACAGCAAATATCACGTTGAAACACCTAAGTGTCCCGATGGAAAAATAGATGAGACTTGTGAGTATGATTGTGTTGAGTATTATACAAAGAATGACCCGGACTGGAACATTAAATGCTTTGCAAAGGATCATTTAGATGGGGATTGGAAATGGGTCAAAGACGGTAACAAAACAAAACTAACGGATGCCAACTATGATTTGTTGTGTAAATATAATTGTGAAAATGAAAAGGGCTTTAACAAAAACGACCTAAAGATTGAAAAGAATAAACTAATACCAAAACTTGCAACAACAGAAGTTACAGATTGTGCAGCTAAAATTAATAAAAACGCTAATGATGCATTTACAGGTTTTAATGATTCATTGGATGAAATCCAGAAAAAAACACAAAACCTTTCAACTGATGAGATAAACGTAGTTCAAAACATCAAAAATGATATTACTACGATAATGACTGTGACGGATATTCCACTTAAATATTGTCCTGCCTCATCAAATAATGCAAATATATTTGGCTTGGTTGTTACTGTCATGGTTCTTGTAATTTACCCGTTATATTTTACTTGTTATGACATTTTTAGATAACTTGCGTTGGTGTTAACATCTTGAAATTGAGAAATAATAAACAATACATTGAGATGTATACTCTCACAAACTAAATATATCTTGTCACAAACTAAATATATTTTGTCACAAACTAAATATATCTTGTCCCAAACTAAATATATCTTGTCACAAACTAAATATATCTTGTCACAAACTGAATATATTTTGTAGAGTTTGACATTCAGTCACTTGACTCGCGATAAGATTCAAATACTTCCAGTTGTTTGATGTGTTGACAAATACCTAAAATTCAAATATTGTTCAATATAGTTATTGTATTGAAAGAGTCAACATCTGTATATTTCAAATGGAGTCCAACATAATTTTGCATTCAGGGAATCTACTCAATATCCTCCTTACTTTACTTTTCCTTCTTATTTTAATTTCATCATAAGACTTGTTCAAGAAAAGCCAACTTTTTTTATTTGATAATTATTTACTAATTTTTTACAGCACTAAAAATACAATAATTTTATTTTTAATAAAAAAAAAGACTTGAACTTTTATATACAATAGTATCAATATATGTGACTTGTATTTCATACACAATAGTATCATTATAAAATGTACTATAGAAAGACTTGAAAAAATATTAAAAATCTATGTAGCAATATAACTTGGTACGGTAATGTCAACATCACTTATATCTTTAGGTACTTGAAAGTCTTTGTCAACTGGAGATATTTCCGCAACTCGACGGAATATTTCTCCCATGCCAGAGTCATACCCATTGTTTGCTCTAACGGTGCACATTGTAGAATATTCATATTCATCCTGGTAGTATACCCCTTGAATATTCGATACGCGACCTGGATTTGGTTTCCCAGCAGTACTGGCAACTGCAGAAATATTAGCAGTAGCATTGTGTTCATTGGAAGGTACATCAAAGAACATACTCAAAATAATATGTATTTTGGAAAAATATTTCAAAAAAAAATCGTTAGGTACAACATTTCGTACGAAAAAAATCGAAATTGAAAAAAAATAAAACATATATAACCATTGTCAGATAATGTTGCTCCAATTAAATGTCCGTTTGAATCACATCGTAATTCCGCGGCGTCTCTTCTTAGCGTAGTAGTTCTGCCTCCTCCAAATGGCTGAAAGAAAGGCTCGTCCAACTTCTTTTCATTGTCACATGGATGAATTTTGGGGAAATATTTCAAAAAAAAATTGTTAGGTACAAAATTTCCTACTAAAATTAATTTTGAAATTCATGATAACGTACATTTCCCATAACTACAAAGTGATACACACGAGGTCCATCTTTTGTCGTCACACATTTTGTATCAACATGGAGAAAATCCTGTGTATCACAAACACATGGCCAACAGCAATAATGCATAAAACCAAGACGATTACTACCTTTCGAACCAACTAAAGGAAGACGTAATAAATATCTATTGTAGTCATTGGGAAATACAGGTGAACCTGAGACGGCACAAAACCCAGAAAACATTTGTAATAGTTTTTTATGAGACATCTGAGATGATCTGTTTAACAAAAATGATGCCCAAAGATGTGATGCAGCATTTCGATTGCCATACTTGAAGATTTTATTATATTCTCTGTGTAAGTACCTCACAGTCGACTTTTCATTAGAACCAGTCCAGAATGACATTTTTCCATCTTTTCTTGTACACTTAGATGCTGCATTTGTATACTTCAACAACATGTATAGAAAAATATAAATAATCAAACATGCTTGTGTAGAAATCATCTTTGAAAGTAATGGAATGTAAAGAATGATTCGAGATTCCCTTCTTCTTAATAGTCAAGTTGCGTAAAGTACGAAGGTCGAGGTGGAACACAAGCTAATTTGCTACCCAAAAAATTGAAAACGTTCCTGTGTCTTTTTGCATTCAAACAAAAAAGAGTAAAAAAAAGTAGGAACACACACACAATCAATTTCTTTATATATATATTACTTTCAATAGAGTATACATTTAGACGGCTATAATTACGTTTCAATGCCAGTGAAACAGCTACACCTTATCACCGAGAAAGGTTTTTTTCGACGCTTCATTGTCTCTTTAGTTCTTCTCCTTTCATCTTGTTTGCTAGTGTACCTTCATTTACGTGAGGCTGCTGAAGACCTCTTTGAGGCAACAAAGTTAAAATTACTCAAATCTGCACACCGATATGCTTGGTGGTCTGCTATTAGCATTTTGTCATCCAGTTGTTGTATCATTCAACTCGGTTTAAATGCGCTAAACTTTGGTTGTGTTGGGTTTAATACTTATTTAGGTCCAGCTCGGCCTACTCTATTGGCAGCGTCACTCTTATTACAAGTATCCTGCTGGACAGTCGCATATTCAAGACCTTGGCTTTGGGTTCCGACAGCATGTTCTTCAACGTTATCAATGTTGCTTACATTTATGCCAGAAATGCTCGATAGATTTTCAAAGCAGGGTTCGCATACTCGTCATCTAGGTACCAACACAACCGGAAAAATAGCAAATGGAACAGCTGAAAAAATAGCAAATGGAACAGCTGAAAAAATAGCAACAGCCACGTACAAAATAGAGTCGCTGGGTTGTGCAAGTTGTGAGGCTACCATTAGACGTATATTGGATAATGATAATCGAATTGGGATGCATACTGTGAGTGCACGTACACAAAGTGCAGTGGTTTCTATTCTTGATATTGAAAAGATGAACTCAATTGCAAAAGAACTTTCTGTCACATTTGGATCCGCTGGATTTCCAGCTTCATTAGCCTCACTTTCTAGTAGTGCTACTAGCACCAACACGGATATCAATGTTGAAAACAAAATTAATGATCCAGTTGATGTATATACCACAGAGGAAGAAAATAGTTTCAAGAAAAAAAATACAAGTTGGAGTGATGAATTTTTAGGTGCAATTGTCGGTGGTTTACTTGGCTCATCGTGTTGTATACTTCAACTTGGGCTGAATATTCTCACATCATTTCATATTCTTCATGGAATTGGTTGTGCTGGATTTAATAAATATTTAGGTCCACTTCGACCATATCTTAGAACTTGTACGGTTATTTGGATGAGCTATTTATGGTTTCAACAACTGAAACCTGTATCTATTTCAGATACAAAAAATAATACAAAAAATAATACAAAAAATAATATAAAAAATAATACAAAAAATAGTGTTCGTCATCATCGCCGACTAACAGCTGCCACTCTTCTCTGTATTGTATTGACATTTCTACCAGAAATGCTTCTTTATCTTGGAGGGCCATCTCTGGCACCATCCGCTGTAGGTTCCGAAACTATTGAGCTCAATATTGATGGAATGGGTTGTGAAGCATGTCAGAATTATGTAAAAGGAGTGATTGAAAACAATAGTGGTGTTCTTTCAGCAGACGTCAGTTTTATCACTGGATCTGCGTCCGTATGGATACAAAGATCCTGGAATTTTGATTTATTTGCAGTGAAAAAAAAGTTAGAAAATGATGGCTACAAAGTATCTACAAAAGAAAGTTCACTTGAAAAATAAATTTAAAAACATCAATCTTTATTTATATTATTGTATTTCGCGAATTTCCTCTGCTGTTTGTTTGATTTCATCCCAATCTTCCATGAGATTTTGAAGCGTATTAGAGCTTTTCTCTAAACTCACTCTCAAATTAATGTCTAACGAATTTCGTATTTCTTTTAGTTCAGTTGACACCAACTCTACACATTGAGACATTCGTTGCACATTTGCCATCAGTTCAGCATCACCCTCCTCAGTATCAAGCGCCATCGACCCATTTACTGGAAACCAATCGATACGATTCTCGGTAATGCATTCACTAACAAACTGTTCGACGCCATTATATTCACTATTATCTTTAGTTTTGATGTGTATCATATATTTTAGATAATCCCACATATTATGTTGCTCTTTGATATGTTGAGTAAAGTTAATTCCTTCGCGCTCAAACTTGTTTCGATCAATATTACATATATGATATTTATTATTGTAATGACTATTTTATCAGTTATACAAGGTGGAATATCACTTTCGATGGATGCAAATGAGGAGTCTGGATTCATGGAATTTTTAGAAAATTTCTTTATTGCCCTTTTTACTGCTGATTTTGTATTTAGATGTTGGGCAATGGGAAGTGATAGATATTTTTTAGATTGGCTCTGTGTAATTGATTTCATTATTGTTGCAGTAGATTGGGCAGCCTTACTAGCATCTGGGGGAAGTAATTCTTCATCATCTTCCAGTAGCGGTGGAGGTAAAAGTAGTGCAAACACTATGTATGTTTTTTATGTTTTTTCAATTTCGATTTTTTTTCGTACTACATTTTGTACCTAACGGGGTTTTTTTTGAAATATTTTTCCAAAATACATAGTTCGAACGCTGAGGTTATTGCGAATGCTTCGGCTTTTACGTTTAATTCGCGCTGCAAAACTTGCTCGAGCCTTATTTTTAATGGCAAAAAATAGCATGACTCTCATAGATTACGAAGATCCCCAAGATAACCGTTATGAATTGACACGTATTACATCACCTCACATGGAGGCAAAACTTGAGCTTGTTCGTATGCTACGTTTAGTAACTGATGTTAGCACTGAATTTCGATTAGGAATTTTTATGAAGCTATTTCAATCAAAAGTTGGTGGTGGTTCTTTGAACAATAATGACGCTGTGCTGAATAAGACTAATGCAGCGTATAGAAAATTCCTAGTTGAAGGGAGAGAAGTATTACGAAATCCCGCTACAAAACAAAATGGTTTAGCAGTTATAAATGATATTTTTGGAAGCCTATTTGATCAGAAAAAATATTGCGAATTAGATGTTCTAATGCTTTCAACGGAAACTGCAAACATATCAAAGGAATCTAACGATGGTGATATCACTGATATATGTCTTGATTTACTCATGTACAATCATACCGAGCTTGTGGGTGAAGTCATGTGTTTACTTTTATCGTACTACAGTCAACGTTCATATTTAGTATCTGCCATAGAAAAGACACAGCTAATTGTGAATGATGATTTAGCAACAAAATATGAAACTGCGCGCTCTTTAGCCCAGAAAATTCAATGTTCGGTAGAAGCGTATGAAGCTTGGGGTGAGTCTGAAGATAAAGATTATGTGTCTGATGAATTAAGAAAATTAACGAAATGGCTCAGACAGATCGAAGATTTGTGCAAGACTGAAGCAAATGAAGCAGCAGCAAACGATGAGATTAGACCAATGCCAGAGATGCAGACTGCCATATTAAATTTGGGTATTAATGATTTAATTGATGAGATGCTAAAGGTTGATGTTCCAGGTGATGAAGACGATGACGATGATGACGATGATATTATCACAGATATAGATGGTAATGAATTAATAGATAAAAATGTTGATAGTCTTGCATTATCTGGGATAGAGGAAGATGTAATTGAAATGTTAACTGCATTTAATAACTTTCTTATAAGTTTAACAAAGGAGCATAAGGAAGTTCAAGAAGAGTTGTTTGGTTTTGTTGATGAAATTGTAGGTAGAATAGGACTTGTACCAAAGTCAAATGATCTCTTATGTGCAATATTTGAAGGAAACGAAGAACTATCCTGTAGAGTATCAAATAATTTACTTGAAGCTGTTGTTATAAAGTTGGCTGACTTAGATGAACCAAAATACGAATATCTCGAACTATTACACACCATCAACCTTGCGAGTAGGCAAAATCAGATGCGTGTGTTAAATATCATTACACATTCTCGATATATGAAAAAGACATTATTACTGTACGCAGACCAAAAGTCTCCCGAGTATCAAGTTCGTATTAAACTTATGCAACAACCAAATTGTATGGAGGAACCATTATTGTTGTATCATGTAAATTTAATACGACTTTTAGCAAACTGTTGTGATGGAGATTTCAATGTTGCAGAGGCGAAAGTACAAAGTTTGTATAACTGGTCATCATTACTTTATGCTATTCTTGATAAATATGTTGCGTGGAATGTAAAGTTGCCTCTCTTGTATTTGTTTTATCACATGACCATAGAGGCAGAGACAAAGACGAAACCTTTGGCATCATCTTCAGAATTAGTTCAATTGCTCAAATTTTTTAATATGTACATGAAAAACTACGCAGAGATGAAACCAAACCTAATACTTGCACATCTAACAACAATGAAAATACCAAAAACGAGAAACTTTTGGCTCTGTAAAAAGGGTGCGAAAACTGTTAAGCAAATTACTTCAAATAAGGACAATTTAGTACTCTTTCTTCACTACTTTGTATTCCCTATTGTACAAAAATTATGTGAACGCTATGGAAGCGATTTACCCGAAGATCAGTTTGAGGCCATTATGTCTCAAATCACAGATTATATGTCATCAATAAGAAATATCAGTGCAAATGTGAAATCAGAAACTGGAAAACAAATATTTGAAAGTAGCACTGCTGGTTTAGAGGAATTAGTAAAATTGCGTTTTATTTCACACGAAATTAAAAAAAATGTTGGTTCTATTCGAGATATCTCTACAACGAATGCAATTGATACAAAACTTTCTCTAGGCTCGGGTCGTAATATTGAACGTCGTTGTTTTGATTTAATATCCACTTCTTTATTGCCAAATTCTGGTATTATCAAAGAGAATATTGAAAAGGAACTTGGTCAACTTGTCGAACGTATAAAGAAAAAGAACAATGAAAATGAAACTGTGAATGTAGCCAACATATTGCATCGAGTAGTATGGTTAATAAGACGCCGTTTAGTTTCTGGTAATAAACAATATCACAAGGTGCTTGGAGTT
Organism: Stramenopiles sp. TOSAG23-6; assembly: GCA_900128565.1. Classification (NCBI taxonomy): domain Eukaryota; species Stramenopiles sp. TOSAG23-6. The sequence continues at coordinate 9,237 of LT636058.1, read as the reverse complement.
GATGAAGAAGAAATAGCAATAGCCGAGTCAGAAACCAAAGGAGGGCTACAATTATTGTTAACGTACATAGATTCTTGTGGAACAGAACTTTCAAAGGATAGGGATATACTACAAGATCAAGCAGTAAATGTCGGTGCTCTCGATATTTGTATTGATCTTATTTCGATGGGCTTACCCCCAGATGTAAGGTACTTGGCAGGTAAAGTAGCTACTGCTATTCTTGTTGAGCATGGTGATGGTGGCGGAAACGTTGAAGCACAATCTCGTGTTTGGGAGTATCTAAACTCAGGTAATAGTGAATCATTCTTTTATGGAATTATGGAACAACTAAAGCCACAAATGGTACCTGGTGAGAAAACTTTCACATTTACGAATGAGCAAAACATTGAGTTATTGGAAATGTTACGACTACTGATGGAAGGGCATTATACTAAGAATCAGGATATTCTCCGCGAGCAGCCTAATAACAAAACTGTGGTTAATATATTTAGTATTGTCATGGAATATTCCGCCCGACTTGGTAGTAATATTAATGAAAGTAATATGGAAGTCTTGGCTCAGATAATGGATTTTCTTGTGGAGTCTGTTCAAGGGCCTTGTTATGAAAACCAAAAGTATTTAGCTTGTAATACAAATCTACTAGATTTATGTAATAGATTAATTCACTATATACTCTCAATGTATGAACGAAAAATGACTGAAAAGGTGAATGAAGTGTATAAATTAAACATAATTAATAATGGTAAAATGCCCAAAACATCCAAATTGTCTGATGATAAAACTAACAATAGAAACGTGAAACGAATAAGTCCCTTGGAAAATGAAGTAACGATAAATCTGGATGAAAAATTTAGTATTGATGAAAAGAAGATGGACGATGAATTGGAGACTCCAAAAGCTGTGCAAATAGCAAGTACTGAAATTTTACTCGATATGGATGATGACTGTGATGATAATAATAATGACGACGACCATTGGGAAAAGTCCCAAGAAACGTATGGATCTATCATATTATTACTTCTCGGGTTATTAGAAGGTCGAACAGATAAAATAATCCACAATGCTATTCTTGGTGCATTGAATATGAATAATATATTCGCTCATTTAAAACTTATGCGCGAGGAAACGTTATTCATTGAAAATAGTAAAATTTCTACTGATGAAACAGATGAAAGAAAAGACAATGTTTTGGAATGCGCAAGTGACGTTGGTTCGCTACTTTTGATGCTAAAAGATTTTAATACAGAATGGTTTCAAGTACACGTGGAAGGGTCTCGTGTTTGGAGTTGGCTAAATACAAAAATGAGTTCGGTAGAAATCTTTTGGATTGGTAAATTACACAGAGTTTTCTTTGCATCACCTGAATTATATGATCATGTAGTCAAAGTTTCACAAGATTGGGTTGTTGAAAATGTAGAAAGAACGAATGCAGAGACGAAATTAAGAGGATTCCTCGACATGTCCGTTGGTTTATACACTGAAATGCATCATTTGTCAAACATGTCAAAATGGGGAATGCATCATATTTTTTCGGGTGGCAATCTTAATCTGGCAAAAGAGATTTCGTACTACTTGGCATTATGTATCAATTTAATCCTGCTCTTAAGTTATCAGTATGGTGTTTGTGTCAGCGGAGACGATTGCAAGAATCCAAATGATTCGTCAAGTGAGGGAACTGCTTTGGTACCAAAATTATCTGTACAAAATACTTTAGGAGATTTGTGGGGATTAACAGATTCTCGAGTCGAAACGTTGATACAAATGTTGGGTATTATTCAAATGTGTGCATCCTTTTTCATATTTCTCTTGTTTGTTGCAGTAAAAGTTCCACCAGAATTTGAAAAATTAGATAACATCATTTTAGTTTTACTAAAGACACCCGTTTTATACTACCTATGGTATGCTGTAATGGCTGCATTAGGCGTTGCTGGAAATTACTTTTTCTTTACATTGCATTTATTGGATGTGGTAGTTCGAGATTCAACAACAAGAGCAGTTCTCATGGCCGTAGTTCATCCTAGATTACAATTGTTGATGACACTTCGATTAATGATGTTTGTCTTGTTTATTTTTACAATGATTAATTTCCAAGCATGGCCAGAATCATGGAAAAACAATGAATGCGAATATTTATGGACTTGCTATATTGCAATGTCCAATTTGGGTGTTCGTGCAGGTGGCGGAGTTGGTGATATAATTGAATCATATGAGGTGACCGATTCTCGTTGGATTTCTCGTCAATTTTTCTTTGATATGTCATTTTTTGTTGCAATTAATATTGTATTACTTAATGTAGTGTTTGGTATTATTATCGACACTTTTGGTAGTTTACGTGAAGCAAAGAATGAAAAGTATGAAGATATGAGTAATGTTTGTTTTATATGTAATATTGATCGAAACAAGTTTGAGCGCGAAGGAATTAACTTTACTCAACATATCAAAGAGCAACATAATATGTGGGATTATCTAAAATATATGATACACATCAAAACTAAAGATAATAGTGAATATAATGGCGTCGAACAGTTTGTTAGTGAATGCATTACCGAGAATCGTATCGATTGGTTTCCAGTAAATGGGTCGATGGCGCTTGATACTGAGGAGGGTGATGCTGAACTGATGGCAAATGTGCAACGAATGTCTCAATGTGTAGAGTTGGTGTCAACTGAACTAAAAGAAATACGAAATTCGTTAGACATTAATTTGAGAGTGAGTTTAGAGAAAAGCTCTAATACGCTTCAAAATCTCATGGAAGATTGGGATGAAATCAAACAAACAGCAGAGGAAATTCGCGAAATACAATAATATAAATAAAGATTGATGTTTTTAAATTTATTTTTCAAGTGAACTTTCTTTTGTAGATACTTTGTAGCCATCATTTTCTAACTTTTTTTTCACTGCAAATAAATCAAAATTCCAGGATCTTTGTATCCATACGGACGCAGATCCAGTGATAAAACTGACGTCTGCTGAAAGAACACCACTATTGTTTTCAATCACTCCTTTTACATAATTCTGACATGCTTCACAACCCATTCCATCAATATTGAGCTCAATAGTTTCGGAACCTACAGCGGATGGTGCCAGAGATGGCCCTCCAAGATAAAGAAGCATTTCTGGTAGAAATGTCAATACAATACAGAGAAGAGTGGCAGCTGTTAGTCGGCGATGATGACGAACACTATTTTTTGTATTATTTTTTATATTATTTTTTGTATTATTTTTTGTATTATTTTTTGTATCTGAAATAGATACAGGTTTCAGTTGTTGAAACCATAAATAGCTCATCCAAATAACCGTACAAGTTCTAAGATATGGTCGAAGTGGACCTAAATATTTATTAAATCCAGCACAACCAATTCCATGAAGAATATGAAATGATGTGAGAATATTCAGCCCAAGTTGAAGTATACAACACGATGAGCCAAGTAAACCACCGACAATTGCACCTAAAAATTCATCACTCCAACTTGTATTTTTTTTCTTGAAACTATTTTCTTCCTCTGTGGTATATACATCAACTGGATCATTAATTTTGTTTTCAACATTGATATCCGTGTTGGTGCTAGTAGCACTACTAGAAAGTGAGGCTAATGAAGCTGGAAATCCAGCGGATCCAAATGTGACAGAAAGTTCTTTTGCAATTGAGTTCATCTTTTCAATATCAAGAATAGAAACCACTGCACTTTGTGTACGTGCACTCACAGTATGCATCCCAATTCGATTATCATTATCCAATATACGTCTAATGGTAGCCTCACAACTTGCACAACCCAGCGACTCTATTTTGTACGTGGCTGTTGCTATTTTTTCAGCTGTTCCATTTGCTATTTTTTCAGCTGTTCCATTTGCTATTTTTCCGGTTGTGTTGGTACCTAGATGACGAGTATGCGAACCCTGCTTTGAAAATCTATCGAGCATTTCTGGCATAAATGTAAGCAACATTGATAACGTTGAAGAACATGCTGTCGGAACCCAAAGCCAAGGTCTTGAATATGCGACTGTCCAGCAGGATACTTGTAATAAGAGTGACGCTGCCAATAGAGTAGGCCGAGCTGGACCTAAATAAGTATTAAACCCAACACAACCAAAGTTTAGCGCATTTAAACCGAGTTGAATGATACAACAACTGGATGACAAAATGCTAATAGCAGACCACCAAGCATATCGGTGTGCAGATTTGAGTAATTTTAACTTTGTTGCCTCAAAGAGGTCTTCAGCAGCCTCACGTAAATGAAGGTACACTAGCAAACAAGATGAAAGGAGAAGAACTAAAGAGACAATGAAGCGTCGAAAAAAACCTTTCTCGGTGATAAGGTGTAGCTGTTTCACTGGCATTGAAACGTAATTATAGCCGTCTAAATGTATACTCTATTGAAAGTAATATATATATAAAGAAATTGATTGTGTGTGTGTTCCTACTTTTTTTTACTCTTTTTTGTTTGAATGCAAAAAGACACAGGAACGTTTTCAATTTTTTGGGTAGCAAATTAGCTTGTGTTCCACCTCGACCTTCGTACTTTACGCAACTTGACTATTAAGAAGAAGGGAATCTCGAATCATTCTTTACATTCCATTACTTTCAAAGATGATTTCTACACAAGCATGTTTGATTATTTATATTTTTCTATACATGTTGTTGAAGTATACAAATGCAGCATCTAAGTGTACAAGAAAAGATGGAAAAATGTCATTCTGGACTGGTTCTAATGAAAAGTCGACTGTGAGGTACTTACACAGAGAATATAATAAAATCTTCAAGTATGGCAATCGAAATGCTGCATCACATCTTTGGGCATCATTTTTGTTAAACAGATCATCTCAGATGTCTCATAAAAAACTATTACAAATGTTTTCTGGGTTTTGTGCCGTCTCAGGTTCACCTGTATTTCCCAATGACTACAATAGATATTTATTACGTCTTCCTTTAGTTGGTTCGAAAGGTAGTAATCGTCTTGGTTTTATGCATTATTGCTGTTGGCCATGTGTTTGTGATACACAGGATTTTCTCCATGTTGATACAAAATGTGTGACGACAAAAGATGGACCTCGTGTGTATCACTTTGTAGTTATGGGAAATGTACGTTATCATGAATTTCAAAATTAATTTTAGTAGGAAATTTTGTACCTAACAATTTTTTTTTGAAATATTTCCCCAAAATTCATCCATGTGACAATGAAAAGAAGTTGGACGAGCCTTTCTTTCAGCCATTTGGAGGAGGCAGAACTACTACGCTAAGAAGAGACGCCGCGGAATTACGATGTGATTCAAACGGACATTTAATTGGAGCAACATTATCTGACAATGGTTATATATGTTTTATTTTTTTTCAATTTCGATTTTTTTCGTACGAAATGTTGTACCTAACGATTTTTTTTTGAAATATTTTTCCAAAATACATATTATTTTGAGTATGTTCTTTGATGTACCTTCCAATGAACACAATGCTACTGCTAATATTTCTGCAGTTGCCAGTACTGCTGGGAAACCAAATCCAGGTCGCGTATCGAATATTCAAGGGGTATACTACCAGGATGAATATGAATATTCTACAATGTGCACCGTTAGAGCAAACAATGGGTATGACTCTGGCATGGGAGAAATATTCCGTCGAGTTGCGGAAATATCTCCAGTTGACAAAGACTTTCAAGTACCTAAAGATATAAGTGATGTTGACATTACCGTACCAAGTTATATTGCTACATAGATTTTTAATATTTTTTCAAGTCTTTCTATAGTACATTTTATAATGATACTATTGTGTATGAAATACAAGTCACATATATTGATACTATTGTATATAAAAGTTCAAGTCTTTTTTTTTATTAAAAATAAAATTATTGTATTTTTAGTGCTGTAAAAAATTAGTAAATAATTATCAAATAAAAAAAGTTGGCTTTTCTTGAACAAGTCTTATGATGAAATTAAAATAAGAAGGAAAAGTAAAGTAAGGAGGATATTGAGTAGATTCCCTGAATGCAAAATTATGTTGGACTCCATTTGAAATATACAGATGTTGACTCTTTCAATACAATAACTATATTGAACAATATTTGAATTTTAGGTATTTGTCAACACATCAAACAACTGGAAGTATTTGAATCTTATCGCGAGTCAAGTGACTGAATGTCAAACTCTACAAAATATATTCAGTTTGTGACAAGATATATTTAGTTTGTGACAAGATATATTTAGTTTGGGACAAGATATATTTAGTTTGTGACAAAATATATTTAGTTTGTGACAAGATATATTTAGTTTGTGAGAGTATACATCTCAATGTATTGTTTATTATTTCTCAATTTCAAGATGTTAACACCAACGCAAGTTATCTAAAAATGTCATAACAAGTAAAATATAACGGGTAAATTACAAGAACCATGACAGTAACAACCAAGCCAAATATATTTGCATTATTTGATGAGGCAGGACAATATTTAAGTGGAATATCCGTCACAGTCATTATCGTAGTAATATCATTTTTGATGTTTTGAACTACGTTTATCTCATCAGTTGAAAGGTTTTGTGTTTTTTTCTGGATTTCATCCAATGAATCATTAAAACCTGTAAATGCATCATTAGCGTTTTTATTAATTTTAGCTGCACAATCTGTAACTTCTGTTGTTGCAAGTTTTGGTATTAGTTTATTCTTTTCAATCTTTAGGTCGTTTTTGTTAAAGCCCTTTTCATTTTCACAATTATATTTACACAACAAATCATAGTTGGCATCCGTTAGTTTTGTTTTGTTACCGTCTTTGACCCATTTCCAATCCCCATCTAAATGATCCTTTGCAAAGCATTTAATGTTCCAGTCCGGGTCATTCTTTGTATAATACTCAACACAATCATACTCACAAGTCTCATCTATTTTTCCATCGGGACACTTAGGTGTTTCAACGTGATATTTGCTGTCAATAGATGTATCCTTGCAATATTGGGGTTTTTTGTCACAATGTACTTTGAAACAGGTTTCTCCTTCTATTATACAGTAGTCGCCGTCCTGCTTATGAGTACAATTGGCTTGTAGTTGGAGCTCGTATCCATTTTCGCATATTTTTATTAGCTCAAAAATACTACAATTTAAATAATGTTGATGACGGTAGCGCCATTCTTTTATTCGGAAATCACTATGAGAAAATGTTTCTAATAATAAATCTTTAAAATATTCAGAATAGTGACACTCAGCAGTACAGGTTTCCAAAATCAAGTTCTCCAAATCCGACATTTTGACCTCACCCAATCGTCTCTCTCGTCTGTCTCTGTCACTAAGTCGATTAATATACAATTGAACCAAATAACCCAAATCATTACACTGACACTTGGCAGCAACACCTTCTTCAATTGCAGCAACAAAAACCACTAAAGTGTTGATAAGCTTTTTCATGTTTACCATTTGTTTTTAGTGAGCAACAAAGTGATATAATTATAAGTAAATCAAGAGGTGTAGTAGTACCTGTACTGCCTTTGTAGTATCCAATACAATAGGAAGTATGCCTTCCACCCGGTACGTATTAGTATAATCCGTAATATAATTACCAACAAACCGCAAGAAGATACGTGACGACAAAGACGACGACGAAGAACGAAGGAAGGAAGAGGACTTTTTAAAAAACTTGAGAGCGAGTTTAAACTGTTACCGGGTACTCAATTTTATTTTCTTTCGCTTTTTCAAGAAAGTTTCGCTCGCTCCCAAAAAAAGAATTTAAATTTTTTCATAAAAACAAAACAAACAAACAATCATCGCTATTCTTATTTTACTAAAATAATAATATGCCTGGTCGTTTGTTGTATACATTTGGCACGGATAAAGCAACATCAACATGGCTCACCAACTATATTGTCTCTGCTATTTGTCTTGCAGCACTTTTACTAAACTTTTGTAAGCCTCCTTCAAAGGGAATCAATAGCTTCCGTCGTTTTTTTTCTCTTCAACCAACGCAAAGTACTTTGTATAACCTGCTTACTTCTTTTCTTTGTACTTTTGCCCTTAGTTTTCTAGCTGCAGGTCTTTGTCATCATATATATTATCATCGAGAGTGTCCTGGAAAGATAGTTATACGAGGAAAAATAGTTAATGGTATCCGTTGTCCTGAAGGTGCTCGTGAAAAGTATGACATTGTATGGAAAGTTGCAATGTGTTTTCAAGGAATATCTGTTGGTCAATTGTGTATTATTGTATTTCTAATGTCTGCTTGTATGAGTCGTCGACTATATTCTTTTATGTTTATCATGGGACAAGTTCTTTCATTGTTTTTTGTTGGGTATAGTGTATTGTCGGAGAAAATTTTGCCTAATTTTTTACAGTATGATCTCTTTTATGTTGTAGGTTACCTAGGAGTCTTTTTAAATTTTTCGTTATTTATTACGATATTTCTATCTTTCTTTTGTAACTGTTGTCGCCCAGTTGTATCATGGGGAACACCAACAGCAAGAAAGTTGATTTGTTTAGGTGCATTATTATCTTTTGTTGGTTGTCTTATTCAAGGTTTATTAGCTCCGACATGTGGTTCTCTTTTAGCAGAAACAAATGTACGTTTTTTATTTTAATTTTTTTTACCTAGATGTTTTTTTCATAGAAAATTTTGTACCAAACGATTATTTTTCGAAAATATTTTTTCACTGCACATGGTTGTATTTTGCCGTTTGATGGTGTTGAAGGAATCAATCATAATGGGGTATATCATATGTTTGAAATACTTTCAAAGTTATGCTTTTGTCTTGCAACTAGATGTACGTTTTTATTTTTTTTTTGCCTATTTTTTTTTCGTACGAAATTTTGTACCTAATGACAAAAATCTTGTAATATTTTTTTACAATACATGTGCATTATCAAAGAATGCTTTTAAATTATCTGATAATCGTTCTGACATGCAAGAAGCAACTCCGACGCGGGTTGGAAAAGCAACATTTTATTAAAGAGTATATTGAAAAAGCAACATTTTATTAAAAAGTATAAAAAAAATATTGGAAATTCAAATTCGTATATTTTTAAAATATTTTCTACTTTTACTTTATTATTTTCAATTACTCATAAGTATATCTATATATATAAGTATAAATATATGCTACATTATATCTTGTTAAATTGTACTTTCATTTCTTAGGTTTAGGGTTTGAAGTGTTTCGTTTTCGCTACATTATATCTTGTTAAATTGTACTTATATGAAATTATCTTTATTACATTTATATGAAATTATCTTTATTACATTTATATGAAATTATCTTTATTACATTTA
>LT636057.1:0-18970 GCA_900128565.1 Stramenopiles sp. TOSAG23-6 | reverse complement strand
AGCAGCTAGTACGATCGTGGGGGACCCGTTTGGAAGCCTGCTTGCTGAGCTATTTTTTAAAAGTTTTTTTAACTAGTTTTCGTTGGAGTTGTCTCTTTTTATTGTATTCATTGAATACTACCATGACGACCTATATAATATTTATTTAATCAATGTGTTATATAATACAGTTATTAAACCATAATTAAATTATGACCATTTCTTTTTTACTTCTTTTGCTAGTAATGCTACAGAGTAACGTTGTCGTTTCATTTCCATCTCACTTATTATTCCTGCTCCTTTCCTACCTTTAATGGCATACACAAAACTATTTGCACAACTAGCTTTTTCGCGCTGTCCTGGAGCATGGTAAGCAGAACATGCTGAGAAAGCATTCCTTCTCGGTTTTGCAATTATGTTTGCGTCAATTATATTCATAACATTGATTTCACCAAAGAGATCTGCATGTTGATTTGCGCAAGTAAAGATACTTAAAATATCTTTATCCATTAACATATTAAGATCATCTAACCAAGAAGCCATTAACTCAGAATTACCACTTCCTAGACCTGTATTAAAACCAATCACAATGTGCGATGAGTCAGGATCATCAAAGTTCCCACACTCTTTCTCTTTTGAAAGGAAATTAATCAAACTTCCCTTAAAAGTCGAAAAGGATATGTTGTTTGTATCATGACATGAATCTTTAGACTTTCTATTGCTACTAAAATGACGTTTCGAGTGATCAAATACACCCTCACATAAAATTTCGAGCCCTACAAAAACTATCCTAAATTGACAAGGTAAAATTCGACCAATTTCCTCCCAATAATTAGTTTCTCGCAGAATTCTTTCTTCAGTTTTTGCCGATGCACCAACAACAGCAATATTTATCAACGCTCCAGATACTATTGGTGATTCATTTTTAACTTCATCGAGAGTAATAGCATACAGGAATGTGATAGGGAAACTTATTCCATCAATGAGGGATGGTTCCAGTATCAATTTTCCGTCCGTCTTTTGCGATTGCATAAAACGTACATTACAAAATTGTCCCCATCCTGCACCCTTTTGTTTAATACATTTCAATGCCAAGGCATGGTCAAATGTAATTGGGAGAGGTGTAAATTTTGTACCTGCAGGCCAGCGAAATGTTCCTGTCATTTGGCTTTCATACAATCTTTGTGTATCACTACATGACATGTTTTTATTCAAATTTTGATTATGTTTTCTTTTTATCTTTTTTCCATTTCGCTTTTGTTCAATTAAACACATAGGTTTGTGAAATTTCCAATCTTTCTTTTGATGCTGAACAGAGCAATAGTATACCAAACCACAACCTGAACATTTTCTTAATGGCTTAGTTTTGGCTTCTTCACCACACAAATTACAGATTTGCTTTTGTTTTTGTTTTGTTTTATTATTTGGTTTTATTATCGATTTTGAAAGAGTGTCTAATTTGTTTTTGGATGTTTCATGTTTCATTGTATCATTTGTTTTTATTGTCGAGTTTGAAGAATCTAATTTCTTTTTAGAGGTTTCCTGTTTTTCGTCTAAAACTACTTGAAGGCAATCTTCAAATAACCATTCTTCCTCATCTTCATCACTACATGTTTCCCCATTATTATTAATATATACAACGCATACCATTAATGCATCTAAATCTATAGATTTTACTCTTGCCAGTTTCTCAGCTGTTCTTTCATCTTCATTCTTCGAAGTAGGGGTACTTGATAGTATTTTCACAATAGAACCAATTTGAATATCTGTTTTTGGTATCGTATTATTACGATCAAATTGACCAACTAATGAATCTATATCTGACCAATCGAATNTTTTTGTATTTGAAATTGATCTTTTTCCATTGATAGAAAGTATTTCGATTGTGTATTCGAGTGATGCTTTAGGTGGTATTGACCAAGTTGGATACCCTATTTCCCCGTAAGCCATATTTGGAGGAATACGCAAACGACGTATACCCCCCAATTTTGTTCCTATAATACCAGTATCCCATCCTCTAATGACAGAGTTTACACCTACTCGATATTTAAAGCAAGTTTTACCTGGTTGGCGAGTGGACCAGAATGTACTACCTAGACTTTTTTTTCCTGCTGAATTGGCATCACAAGTTTCTCCTTTTGCAAGAATTACGCCAACCGCATCAACTTCCACTAAATCACCCCTTTTAACAACTTCTCCATCACCTTCCACAAGGTCTTTATAATCCATATTTTTGGTCAAGTATGCATTGCATTTCAAAAATGTATTGAAAAAAGGATCTATTAAGAAGTACGTAAGATCCAAGATCTCAAGTCTCCAGATCTCTCTCAAAAAAGAAAAAGAGAACTTTTTCTGCCGTCACAAACCTGTTGACTTAAAAAAATTCAAACAACAAAAGACAAACAATGTCATTTCCAATGACTGGTGGTGGGCAAACTACACTTTGTCGTCTTCTTTTCGGCAAAAGCCAACACTGCCAATAACTTGGTATTGTCGGGGGCTTCCAGAGATTATTGTCGAGAGTCATATACTCTCCTGTTTTTTTCTACGGGAGTGGCCACGATGAGTGATAGAATCAATGTTTCGCGAAGTCAGTCGTCGGAAATCGCTGTTATTGGCGCAACTGTTAAACAGAAAGGGATGGTGTCTACGATTGATTCGAGTAAGTGTTCCAGCCTTTGTGTTCAAATATTTTTGAATGAATTATCTCTCATAACTTTTGTACATCAGTGCTTTTAATTATACTCTTTATCTTTACCAATGTAGCTCATTATGTGTACCATTGACTTTATATCTTTTCAACTCAACAGGGGCGAAATCGTTAGAAGAAAATACGAAAACCTCGAATAAGGCAAACTTCTCCTGTCCTTGCTTTGGCGGTGCAGAAGTTGAGGATTTGGGGAACTTGAAGAAGGAATTGAAGCTCAAATGGCATACGATGGACATTGGGGATGTCAGAAATGATCTTGCAAGTCACTTTGAGTTTGATATGACTTCTGATGGTGGTTTCGTGTTAGTGGAGTCGAAGAATGAGGGAATTAGTGAACAGTTGTGGTTCGAGAAAATCAATGAATATGGTGAAAATAAGCTTACTCCACCAAAGACAAAGAGTGAATTCATCAAATTCATGGAGCAGATGACGGGATTTTTTTCACTTTTACTATGGGGTGGTGCCGCTTTGTGCTTCGTTGGGTTTGGTTTGAAAAAAGAACAAGATAATCTTTATTTAGGTATAGTTCTTGCTGCGGTAGTGTTTCTCACTGGTGTTTTTGGATATTGCCAGGAACGAAAATCATCTAATCTTATGGACAGTTTTAAGAATATGCTTCCATCAACAACAATTGTTATTCGTGATGGCCAACCTAAGGAAATTAACGCAACGATGCTCGTCCCTGGAGACATCATTAAGTTGAAGGCTGGAAATAAAGTACCTGCTGATGTCCGTGTTTTATCAGTATCAGGAACTGTTGAAGTTGACAATGCATCGCTTACTGGTGAAGCTGAACCCGTAAAACGTGAAACTTCTTGCACTGATGAGAATCCTCTTGAAACACGAAATCTTGCATTCTTTGGTACGGAGGTCGTTAAAGGATCGATGAAATGTATTGTAGTATCAACGGGTGATGACACTGTTATGGGTCGTATTGCTTCTCTAACAACCGTCACAGAGACTGTACAGACGCCTATTAACAAACAAATTCATCACTTTGTCACTATAGTTTCGTCGATTGCTTTCATTTTGGGAATTTCATTTTTTCTTTTCGGTTGGATTATCATCAAAACAGAAATGATTACAAACCTTGTTTTCATGATTGGAATTATTGTTGCTAATGTACCTGAAGGTTTACTTGCGACTGTAACTGTGTGTATGGCATTAACTGCCCATCGAATGGCGAATAATAATGTTCTCGTAAAGAATCTTGAAGGTGTCGAAACGCTCGGATCAACTTCTTGTATTTGCTCGGATAAAACTGGAACTTTGACTCAAAATATGATGTATGTTTGCATTACGAATTTTAAATGTTTTTTTCGTAATTTGTTTTTTACCTAACAAATGTTTTCACACTTTTTTGTTTTCACAATAAATGACTGTTGAACGAGTTGTATTTGATAATTGTGCATACCAGGCCGATACTGGTTCCCGTGCTGACAAACCCGATACTGTTACCGCTGCATCAATTAAAAAAAGAGGAACCTTTGACAAGCTCTTGCGTTGTGCCACATTGTGCAATAATGTTAAATGGGATAATACAACATTATACCATAAAAAACCGGATCCAAATAACCCTGCGCTAAGTATCGCTGATACCAGTCGTCCAAAACCATTTATGACTATCGTCGACATTGATGGTCGTAAACAAAAACAATATAATTGGAAACCACTTGGTGATGCTACTGAATCTGCGTTAGCTAAGTTCGCACAGATGATGAATTCTAAAGACGCTGACGGTAACTTGGATACTGAAGGAGCTCTGTCTAATTATATGACTAAATGCAACGAAGAATATCCACGAATTGCCCAAATACCTTTTAACTCTAAAAATAAATACCAAGTTGGTATTCATTGGGATGATGAGAAGAAATCATCTTTACTTGTGATGAAAGGAGCACCAGAAAGAATTTGGAATAGGTGCGATAAAATTTGGAAAGATAATGGTTCTGGTAAAGCTGACCTTGTTCCTTTCGACGCAGCAGAAAAGGAGAAAATCATTGCTCTTCAGGAACAATGCGCAGAAGATGGTCTTCGTGTTCTTGGCTTTTGTGAACTTGAGCTTCCACGAAAGTACGGTAAAGATTTCGAGTATGATGAAGACAACGCTAACTTTCCAATTGGAAATGACCGAAATGCCCCTCAAAACCCAAAAATGCCACCACACGAAGATTCATTTACACCACTTAACTTCCTTGGTCTTTTTGCTATGATTGATCCTGCTAGACCTCAAGTACCAGGTGCGGTGAAACTCTGTAAAACTGCTGGAATTCGTGTTATTATGGTTACTGGAGATCATCCTACGACTGCGCAAGCTATTGCTCAAGACGTCGGTATCATTGATGGTGATATGATTCGCGGCGGTAAGAAAAAAGGACCTGCGACAACTTCAGACTACGAAAAATTTAATAAACGTCATGGACTTACAAAGGGTTGCGAGCCGAAAGTAATTCCTGGAATGAATAATGGAGAACCTATTCCATGGTTTAATCCTGTACTTGCACCAGCCATGGTTGTACCAGGATGGGAATTAATTGGAAAAGAAGATTGTGATAAGTTCAAAGATGTATGGGATGATATTTTGGGTCACACACAAATTGTTTTTGCGCGAACATCTCCACAACAAAAGTTGATTATTGTAGAAAATTGCCAACGTCGTGATGAAATTGTAGCTGTCACTGGTGATGGTGTGAATGATGCTCCTGCACTCAAAAAGGCTGATATCGGTGTTGCAATGGGAATCATGGGTTCTGATGTATCAAAGGAAGCAGCTGATATGATTTTACTGGATGATAATTTCGCGTCTATTGTCGCTGGTGTTCAAGAAGGAAGACTAATTTTTGATAATTTGAAGAAATCTATCGCATATACTTTATCCTCAAATATTCCTGAAATTGCACCTTTTCTTTTGTTTATGACTGTTCAAATGCCTCTTGCTTTATCCACGGTTTTAATCTTGTGTGTAGATTTGGGAACGGATATGGTTCCAGCAATATCTATGGCGTGGGAAGATCCTGAATCTGATATTATGAAACGTCCTCCTCGTAATGCGGAGATAGATGCATTGGTTACAAAAAAACTTGTTGTTTTTTCGTACCTTCAAATTGGTGTTATTCAAGCTATCGCTGGGTTTTATACATGGTTTGTTGTTATGCAAGATTATGGTTATCCACCTCATATCGTTCCTGAACTTGGTGCATTTGATAATTGGGGTAAACGTACTATGTTTTGTAATATGGATGTAAAATCTGAAGTAGCAGGTAAACCATATGCAAATGAATCGGAATATTTATCGAAAGGTAAAGTGCAATTTCGAAATCTTGTTGGCAATGCGCTTCCAAAAGAGAAATACCAAGGTGTTGAATGGGATGCGACCGTTGCGGGGGGGGCGGGCGTGACCGTTGGGGGATGCGTGTACAAAGGAAATCGCCACTTGTATAAAAAAGTTGGAGTTGATGGAACTGCTATATTGGATGATGAAACAGCTGGACCGAAAGAATCTACAGTGACCAAAGCTGAATGCGAGACTGAAGCGAAAACCAATGTAACTTACACTATGCCAAGTACAGAATTGATCCGAAATTATCCTTTTTGGGATGGTCCAGTAGATCAGTGCACTTTTCCAATACGTAATTTTTCGTCCAATGTAGGAAGTTTGGAATATCCTGGTCAGTTGTCGTCAGTTAGGAATCAGTTTACAAAACCTGCTACTTGGGATACGACTCTCAATGGTTGGAAAGATAAGGACTTCAAAACACAACCTGGACACGAATTGTATGATGTAGAATTCTGCAAATACACACCTACTGCAAAAACCGCCTTGCTTGAGTGCTCGTTGACTGAAGCTACCTGTATAGCTACAACTGATGGAGGGTGTCACGGTACTTGGAAAAAAATTCAAAGTGAANCTGACTTTAAAGAAATTCCAACAAACAAGGACATTGAAGAAGCAAGTAAACTGGCAACAACAAACTGTGATAATTGTACGGAATACTCATCTACTTGTAATTGTGCTCTTCATAGGTTGAAAAAAAAATTATGCCCAACAGACGAAGACGGCAAACCTACTGATTGTTTGCCGCTCCGTGGAGATTCTTTCACCGATGGTGAGGATGTAGCAACAAATCGTTCTTTTGAAGCTTTGGAATACAATGGATATCGACCTTACGTTCACGTCGATGGTAGAAATAGCCCCTTTTTCAAGAAAGAATGGTTTGCTTATGATGTCGGCTCCAGTGATCAGGAAGTTCCTGGATTAAGCAAAGATGTCGCAACCCTAATTGCATTCAGTGTGGAACCACCAGCATATTTTCATGTCAATACAATGAAAATGGACGGCACCACCCCATATACTAAATTGAATTCTGCTTCCTGTGACACCGGAGATGCGGAGATGAAGAAAACGAAAAATGTTATGGACACTGATGATTGTGCTATTAATATCAGACAAAAAACTACTGAATGGCGTTCATGTAGACGCGCTCGTTGCCAGGTTGTTAATGAAGCTGAAGCTACAACAGGTACAGCGAAAGAAATGCAGGTCGAAGCGTGGTATAATTTGATTGATGTCCAGGCAAAGTACTATCCTGGGAAAGGAACTGACGCAGCTGACTATAAAATTGATGCTAGTGTGGATGATCAACCTGAATTTTGGAATATCAATTTCGATGGATACGAAGTTAGTAATAACGAGATAATAATCAAGAATGTGACTGTTCCTACTAAGTTGAAAGATATCATAGACGCCGGTAAATTTCAACACAATTACACCAATTACAAGACCGCATCTCGTTACGATATTGATGGAAAAGTGTGTGATGGTGTTTGTGTGAATGTAGTCAGTCGCATGGTTCAAAAGGAAGCTCTTCATCATGCACAGTGTGCCTATTTTATTTCCATTATTGTCGTACAATGGGCTGATTTGGTGATTTGCAAGACACGAATGAATTCTATGTATCATCAAGGTATGAACAATCCAGCTATGAACTTTGGTCTTATTTTTGAGACTATCCTTGGAGCGCTCCTTTGTTACACACCTGGATTAAGCTTAGCTCTTGGAACTCGTCCTATTAAGTTGGTCCACTGGTTCCCTGGATGTCCATATTCCGTGTTTATTTTTTGCTACGACGAGACTAGAAAATATATTATGCGAAAAGGGACCAAGGTGAAAACTGACCCTATTTCAGGTCAAGTTACACGGGACCCATGTTGGATGGAACGTAATACCTACTACTAATCTAATAATTATCGTATTGTTTAGACTCATTATTTTGAAGACGGACAATAATTTAATAATTCTCGTATTGATTGTTTAGACTCATTATTTTGAAGATGGACAATAATCTAATAATTCTCGTATTGTTTAGACTCATCATTTTGAAGATGGACAATGAAAATGTCATTAGCTAGAATAAAAGTATGCTTATGATTTCATTTATTTTTTCAAATTATATTCTTTTAATATAGTAGAGCCTCGGTAAGATAAAGTTAAAAAACAATCTTCAAGTCACCTTAATATGTTCACTAACGAACTGTTTTGGGAAAGTATGAAAAAAGCGACTGAAAAGTATTTATACCGTCGCCTTCTTTCCATACTCTGCAACCAACTTTTTCCAAAATTCGTGTGTTTCTTGCACAATATTTTCTGCGTATTTTCTATTTTGGTAATTTCCACCCAAGCCAAATAAGTTTTCAGCTGGTCGTTTGTACCAACGAAGCCATTTTCTAAGAGCATCCAAAAGACCGGGAAGGTGAATATNAACATCGTCAATATCATTTAACTTGGAAGCATAAATATCTTCTGTAGCAATACAAACTAGTTTCCAATCTGTTTCACCTGAATCTACCAACGCTAATACACCAAGCACTTTCACTCTAACAATAGATCCTACTTGCCACCGCTTACTTCCAATTTCGACTACATCAATCGGATCATTGTCTCCAATGGCAGACGTATCTGGTGAAATATGATTAGGGTCTTCCCATGTTTGAGGAAGTGCACCGTAATTGAACAACATATCACCGTATTTATACTCACGTAACTTGCCGTTCTTAGTATCCTGCTTGATAGGGTTATATAACTCACCCGTTGCAATTTCGTATTTTTTACGACTCCATTTCGGAATTTCAATGATACAATTATAAGTATGATCTTCATTGCGGAGTGGAATATCATGCCATGGAGAAATGAGCTCCCCGCGACTAATTGAGCGGAAATGTATACGATACTCCAGACTACCACTTTCTCCAGATCTAAAACACTCAATATCGGACGTCTGAGTTGAATGTTTCGATTTCAAAAATTTGAATTTAGAACGGTACCTTACTGCTGTATCTCCGGTATGTTCAATTTGCCACCAAGCCATGAACTGCATAAAATCTACATAATCAGGTAATTCTGCACTACCTATATCTTCAGATGATATTCCGCTCATTATAGCGAGAGCTTCTGAAGCTTCGCTGTCAGTAATTGGTTCACCAAGTCGTGTATGAAGCTTCTTTAAATGAATTGCAGATATAAACCCATCCCCATCTTCATCCATTTCATCAAATATTGCCCGCATTGCTTCAAGCTCATCTGATGAAACATCTACATCCAGTTTTTCTCCCGATTGAGTGACCACATGATAACCGGAACTGAGACGCCCTCTTCTGTCTAAACCTAATCGCCTATCTTCTTCTTCTACTTCGTCAATCACAGCGTCTAGTTGTCCCCGAAGAGATTGAACCTGTCTTTTCAAAAGAGCGACCCTACGCGGTTCTGTTTCAGCATAATATGGTTGGGCCTTGTTATTCTTAGGATAAAATCGAGCATAATAGAGTTCGAATAAAGCAAGACTACTACCACCAACAGCTAGGGCAAGCAAAATGGTGTGACTATCCGGGAACATACTACTAGACATATTCTATTCGGAATTAGTCAACACAAGAACTAAAAGATCAAACAATACTATTTAGGCAATATTGTATGATATATACTGATTGATTGAATTGTTAGTCCTCGGCAAGACTAGCACAAAAAGGAAATTTACTATATATAAAGAGCCACAAAAAACAAAAAGAGTTATATTTTGGGGCCACGAGGTGGAAAATTCGGTTACTTTCGCTTAGGGTTAGGGCTTTACGCGCGTGACTTGACAATTTTACGAAGCTTGTCTCGTAGTACAGAAGACGATCTTAGATCTAAAGATAATAAAATACATAATGATAATGATGGAGGAAAACGTTTATTCTTCCTCAATACGCATAAATATGAAATAAATTTTCAACAATAAAAATTACATAGCATTTTAAATACAATTCCAATGAAATACGATGGTACCTTACGAACGACGTAATTTTCGAACATTTTGTTCTCCATTGTTGTCAGTAGAAGCTTGCAAAAGTTCAGGTTCAGGTTCAAGTTCCAACAATTCAGGTTCAGGTGAAGCAAGCACACCAGTGCCTTGCAATAAAATTTTGACGATATCACCAATTGCTTCACCGACTCCTTCATAGTCCTTAGAATGTAATTTAACAACAAAGTTTTTACAGTCTTCAGTAATCTCTTTGTGAAAAGCCATTAGGGCGAGTCCTTCAGATTTTACAAATTCAAGCCATGCATGCTCGTGTTCAAATTCATGGATGAGTAATTCAAGTTTGTGACCAACTTCCTCAGGAACGTCTCCAATAGCTGTACAGTCGGTTAACGCAGCTTTCAAATCTCTTACAACTACGCCAAGCGAAATAAACCCACTTTTGACGAGCTGAAATTCGGCATGTTTGAATCCATTTTTGAAACCCGATGCAGCACTTTTAAAATCCTCAAGAATTTCTTCAGCATCTTCGATACATTCCTCAAGGCCTACCTTAGCTTCCACGTCGAGCGAATCAAGAATTCCTTCAAAAACTTTAACAACGGCAGCAACTTTAGGATCAGCAATTTTAACGTGACGCATATTATTTAAATCAGCCTTAAAAACTGTTTGATCTTCAAATAAAGAATTTAGTAGTAAAGCAACCTTTTCACCAGCAAGAGCGTAATGCTTCAATGTTATTGCAGCAACAACTTCCCCAGCAAGACTTGCTGCTTTATCATCTTCCACAAGAACAATTCGATTAAACGCAGCTTTTGCCGCTTCTTTTTCAGCAAAGTTGCAACTAAAGCACGTTGCACAACAACCTTTATTACCCTTCCGTGCAAGTCCGAGTTCTTTTTCACAACGTTCTTTAAAGGAGTTGATATCTTTTATAATTTCACGCAAGTGTTCGCCGTGATCGCACTTCTCTATCAGAGTTGCCAATTCTTTCAGGAGTGTTGTTGCAGCAGTCAAAGCATCAAGTAAACTTTTTTCAGTTTTTGATTCGTACAATTTTTTAAATGTTTTAATAGTAGAGCTTACTTCTGTAACCATTTTAGGCGCAATACTCTCGGCACATTTCAATAATTCGTCCGAGTCGAAGAGTTGTAAACCTTTTCCCAAACCACTGAGAATGCTCACAACGTTTGTACCTTCAAGTAAAGGTACCCGTGTAGAAGTTGCCGCAAAATTTTGCACAAACAATGAAAAAAGGATAACGCTTAAAAGAAATAGTGGGTTTAGCATCATGAATCGTCTTGAGTAAGATAGCTTATTATCCAAAATATCTTATTTTATTTTGATAAAACTTATTTAATGGCAACAACAGAGTTAGAGTAGCAAAAGCAAATGTCATATTGTAAAAAGCGCTTCTATACCATTCGTTCTTTTTGACCAGTGGTTTAAAAACGCTGTTAAAAACAAACACAAAACTGCTTCGAAGAAGTCGAATTCGAATTCGGAATTCAATTCAAATTCAATTATTCAAATTCAATTTCGAAAAGACCATATTTTTTATTTTTGAATTTGAAATTTCGTTGATACCGATACCTACCGAACTATTACATATATTGATTTGTAAATTGATATTTAAACTTTAATCCTTGCGATAAATGCCGGTGCATGACATACTCTGATGTTTCGGGGGACCCAGCGCTTGTTTTACTTCATCGCTGCATTTGTTGTATTTATTACTTCAGCGAAAAATTTAGGACGACTTCAGATGGATTTCACTAAAGAAATCAAACTTCAAGAAAAGGCTATTCAAACCATGCAGAAGAAGCTTTCGATATTAGAAGATTTCAACAGTCCTTTAAATGTAACGTGGGCACAGAAAGCGATTTCATATGAAATAAGATGGTTAAAGGAACAATTAAAGGCAGGAAAATTGAATCTTGCGATAAAAGAAAACTTCAACCGCACAACTCTTGGTGAAAGTTTGCGTCAATCGCAGCAAACATTAGGATTGGACATTTTTCCAGATCTGAAACTACAGGATTTAAATGATAGAGATTGCATGGACTTAGATAAAACAAGCAAGTCATATTTATTAAAGGACGGCAAAGACGGAGAAAACGCTTTCAAGCATCTTATTGAGAGTACTGACGACATTATTGAAAAAAATAGCATTATAATATTAAAAGCTAGTGCCTCTTGGATTAAGTCTCAAATAAATATGATCCAACAACATTTCGAGAACGATAAAAAGACTTCAAGAAGCTTATATATAAAAAATAAAAATTTGTCGAATATTTTAAGAACAATAGAGGGCAAAATCCATTCTTCTGAAAATAATAATAAGCTCTTGATGGATGCCGAGAGAGAATTGAAAGAAGACCCAGATAATTTTAAGTTGAAACGTAAAGTTCAGCGGATACAAGACGGGATTCGAGCAACTCTCCAAATTACATTTGCACAGATAAAAATGTCAAATGTTGACTTGGAAAGTCCTTGTTTGTGTTGTACCGCTCAAGTATTTGGAGCGATGAACGCTGTGTTAGAACACGGCTTACCCAATGAAAAGCTGGGTAATTACATGCAAAAATACTGTGAGGTGGAGTTGAACATAGGAGGAAAAGTTACAAAAGATGATGATGGGAAGTATGAAATTTGTCAGGAGTTTCTGTCTTTGACTCACAAAAATGGAAGTACCGACAGCTCAACTGAAGCTTTATCCACCGCGACTAAATTTTGCAAAGCAGCAAATGCATGCAATAAAAAAAATGATGACGCTAACTTGAATACTTGTATTCAATGTGCAGCAGGTATTATGGAGAAGTTCACGCCCCCAGATATGGCATACCAAAATTCATTTAGAATATTGCCTAAAAGTGCAATAAAAACTATTCCTCTGGCTTCTACTACACTTAAAGTCTTATTAGACAAATGTAAAGCATTCATGATTTCAAAAGTATCATCCAAAGATAAATTTGAAAGTATCAACAAGGTATCTCGTCAGTGTTATTCCCAGGTTCATGCTATCGCAAAAGATAATTTTGGTATTCTTGAGATGAAATATTTATCCAATGCTGACGTAATGCCAGAAAAATTATTTGCAGGGTCTCTCCAAATGTGTCAATATTTTGAGGAGTGTACAAAAATATCTTCAGAAAAGTTGCTCTCGGGAAATATCACTATATCGACGGGAAATATTACTAAGGAAGCAAGCAGGTTTCGTGAAAGGAAGAATCAAATTCGAAAAACCGAAACAGATGTTGGTTTCACTTTAGTAGGAAATAATGTTGGAAATTTTACATCAGATTATCCGAAACGTTTAGAAAGCATTGTTGAAAAAGAGGTAAAAAAAGAGCAAAGTAAGTGCGATATAAAGTTAGAAGATCAGATGAAAAAATACATAATAGACTTCGAAACTAAATTGAGGATGAAAGACTATGCCAAAAAATCTACAACAGAAGAATTACTAGATTTACAAACAATATCTTTAGCAGTAGATAATATTGTAATGATTCACAAACAGTGTTTTGAGGTAAGAAAACGCATCTCAGATAAGATTGCAAAGTTTATAAAAAAGTACACCAAACAGGAATCTTCCAAACGCAAACAGCAAGTGTCAATTGGAAATTGCTCATTGAACTTCATTTCTTGGATTGATTTAAAACATAATCACACATTAAGTCAAGAGGGACTTTCCAAATTTTGCATTGAACTTCTACGCGATGAAGTCGTTTGGGATGGAGGATTAAGCGAAAGTTCTTTAACAAAGCGTTGTCAGAGCATATCAAAAAATAATTTGGCATTATTAAAGAAATCATTAAATACAACAAAAATACTTAAATCGGCGGAGACATTTTGTGATAAATTATCAAGTATTGCGATCTCAAATGATGATGTGGATCATACCTATGCTTACCTTGGTAGTGGTTTAGATACTGCATTTACACAATCTATATACTCTATGCGTGCATCACAAGAAAAACAAAAATCAATTGTGCCACTCAGTGATAAAATATTGAAGGAAATGAAACAGGATATTTATAGACGAGAAAAAAACCTAATGGAAAATGAAATTCAGCGTAAAGCAAATATTACGATGTGGTCAAATGCAACAATAGAAGATGACTTCCAGCTTAGTAGAAGTATTTTAAATGTGATATAGATTTTTTTTTTAAAAGTATTCTTTATAAACACGTTGAAATTAATTTTCATCATTCGTTTAGTTAACACATCCGTACAATTCAAAATTTTCCTCATAAATGACACCTTCCCATAATAACTGGTTTATTTTTTCTATAATGCAATTTTGGCTCAATGTCGCCAAATGAGGTATGCATTGTGAAATATATATATATATATTTTGTAAAATTCATTAGGTACAAAATTGTGTATAAAAAAAAAACCAAATTTGAAATTTGAGATGAAAACGTACACGCGACCAAGACTTTCAATTAGTTCTGATTTTGACAATAATGTTTTGTTTGAATCCTTCGTTTGCCATCCATTTGCATAAGATGAAGCCCTTTCGCCATTATTTTGATCCACACCGTTATATTTATACAAAAAACGAACTTCATTGGCTAAGGCAAGTTTGTGACTTAAAAGTCGATATTCGTCACATTCTTTATTCGATAAATACCAAAAGTTCTGAGAGATGAGTTGATTAGTTGCTCGTATAAATATTTTATGTACAAGTGCTGAAATCATTGATTTATCTTTAGTTTGATGCATTGCTTGGCGTTGAGCAATATCACGAAGTTTAGGATTGGAAAATATGTTACATGAAAAAATATTTTTCAAAATGTTTTTTGTTAGGTACAAAATTTCGTATGAAAAAAAAATAGAATTTCATAATAAAAACGTACATTGAGCTCCACACAATCGTTGAAGAAGGACCAAAATTGTTGAGTATATACATCTTTACAGCATCAAGAAAAGCCGACTCATTTTTATCTGTCTTGACAGAAGACGTTGATGATGTGTCCGAACTACATGTGAAAAAAATATGGCGAATTTGAAAATCATAAAAATTTGGTCAAATTTGAAATTTTCGAGTAAAAAAAAATAAAATTTGATCAAAACGTACTTGAGAATTTTTTTTCTTTTCACGTTTACTTCCTTTACTCTACTTTTTATACAATTTGTGAAATGTGATGAACCCTGTGGATATATTGTTTGCATTAAATCGACAACCTCAAGCCAATGGTGGGCTTCTAAATTTAAGTCATGTGCTGTGCAAAAATATTTCCAAAATTNGAAGTTTGTTAGGTACAAAATTTGGTACAAAAAAATAAATTCGAAATTCATGATGAAAACGTACATGGATAACTGATATAGAGTCTATAGTAATACTTCGCAGAAGAGAGTAAGGCGGTTTCGCACTTCGTAACCTTCCATACACACAAACAGAGTCTCCCAAACATAAAGTACTATTTTCGTCTCCCTCATCAGAAACGATATCCGAGTTTATTTCAGTTGTATCTCGTTTCCACAAAAGACAATCTACGACACCAGTGCCATCATCTATACCATATGTCAAGAATTTCGATTTCTGTGAGACACTAACAATAGTTCCAAAAATGTGTACTCGTGTTATAGGACAACCATACAACCAGTGTGTGTCTAGATATTGATCAGGCTCTTCTAAAGCATGCAATTGAACTATAAATAGTTTTGTGAATGTCCAATGGAGAGGACTCAAACCCCAAACTGAAGGTTCAGGAAGATGCGACATTAAAGACTACCAACAGCTAATTTCGAAAATACCATCTACGGCATATTTCTATTACAATAAAATCGAAAATGCTTTACGCAAATTGTATCATTAATAATAGTTTTGAAGTCGAAAAAAACGCGAAAAAAACGCGAAAAAAACTCGTGAGATCGATGGTCAGTTGACTTCGAATTCAGAACAGTGGTCAAAGTTTCAAACGTCAAAAAATCGAAATGGCAAAGTTGACTTGGCTGTCAAAAAGTCTTCCGTATGAGAGCTGAGGGAATCAATTGTGTCTCGCTATCCTATATTATTATATTATATTATATTATGTTGACCTAATTGAGAGATAAATGACACCTCCTAATGACTTGACATGTCCTATAACTTTTGGTTTACTTGAAGATCCAGTTTTTGCTGCGGATGGTCATACGTATGATCGAAGTGCAATTTTGGAACACTTTCGTACAAAAAATACGTCGCCTTTAACAAACGAACCTTTGCCGCATTTAAAGCTTGTGACAAACTATCACTGTAAATCACAATGTATTCAATGGAAACAACAACAAGTTAAGAAAAACAATGATATAGATATATTGTGGCAACAATGTTACCGACCAAACAACCCAGAGGACAGAGTTAAAGTCATTTCAAGAATGATAGAGTTGGTTGCACAGTCTGACGTGTGCATCCTTCAAATGTCACGTCTCAATATGTTGAAAGTATTTTTAATAAATACTGAAAATTTTACGAATGAGGTGAAGTGTGCCATAGAAACATTGATCACAATATGCAAAGTAAAGCATGATAAAGTGTTTCAGGAGTTTTCTAAAATTAAACAAATGAGAGAAGTCAATGAAGAATCCATTGTTGTTTTAGAAGCAAAGATTGAAGAGGAAAATAAAGTAAAGAAAGCAGAGACTGAACTTAAAAAGGCCATGAAGAATAAGTTAGAAAGTGCTATTGCAGATGCTAAAATAAAATATGAAGAAGCTGTTGAAGCACAAAAGAAACAAACTGATCGTTTGAATGGTTTAAAAAAGTTGACAAAAACATTTAAAGAAGAGGAGACGAGACTATCTGCTGCTTTGAAACCATTTGATGATGTCGATGATGAAAATGTACCACCTGTAGTATCTAATAGTAGTAGTAGTAGTAGTAGTAGTAGTAGTAGTGGAAAAAAACGAAAATCGAGTTCTTCAATGTCTAATAGTACAGTGGTGAAACGTCAAAAGATAGAAAACAAAGGTGCACAGAATTTATTTGAACTTGGTTATGCAAAATATTATGGGATTGACTTCAAGACTATTGATGAAGAGAATGGAAAACTAATGATTGAATCTGCAGCTATTGCTGGTTTTCCAATGGCTATTGCATATTGTACATATTGGGGTCGGAATGGTTATAAAGAGGATGATGAAAAAGCATTCACGATGTTTATGGATATTGGTAGTGATTATAGTTATGCACTATGTTATCTTGGTTTATGCTATGATAATGGTCATGGTGTTGCTGAAGACAAAAAAGAAGCTTTCAAGTGGTTTTCTAAAGCGGCAAATGCTGGTAATAGTGGGGCACAAAATAGTCTTGGTAATTGCTATTTTTATGGTCATGGTGTTGCTGAAGATTATAAAGAAGCTTTCAAGTGGTATACTAAATCTGCTAATGCTGGCGATTGTTGTGGACAAGATAATCTTGGTAATTGCTATTGTGATGGTGAGGGTGTCGCTGAAAATAAAAAAGAAGCTTTCAAGTGGTATACTAAATCAGCTAATGCAGGCTATAACATTGGACAATACAATCTTGGGTGTTGTTATTTTTATGGTGAGGGTGTTGATGAAGATGAAAAAGAAGCTTTCAAGTGGTATTCTAAATCGGCTAATGCAGGTCATAGTGAAGCACAAAACAGTCTTGGTGATAGTTATTTTAATGGTGAGGGTGTTGCTGAAGATGAAAAAGAAGCTTTCAAGTGGTATACTAAATCGGCTAATTCAGGCAATAGCAATGGCCAAAATAGTCTTGGTTATTGCTATTATAATGGTTTTGGCGTTGTTCAAGACAAAAAAGAAGCTAAAAAGTGGTATACTAAATCGGCTAATGCTGGTGATTCTGCTGCACAACACAGTCTTGATACTTTATTCTAAATCATATATACAACTTGATTTTCATAAACTCTTAACAAATGCGTAAATTACTGTTGGATATTCAATTTATTATTATTCAGTCAAAATTTTACAATCAATTCAATAAAACTTCGTACATATGCACCTACAATTTTTTACTTTAGAAACACAAAATATCAAAAATCCAATATAATACTAAATGATATTTTTTTTATCAAAAGATTACAATGACAAAACTTTGATATTTCGTGTATAAAAAACTTTCATAAAATATTCTATGACTGAGTTATTCATACCTAAGTCTTCAATGAACACCTTCAAGAATTTCCATCAAAACTGACAAAAATGCTTGAACATCATTTTTCTGTACTGTCGCTACGGCTTTATCGAAACCGTATACTTCTTGCATTTGATTCTCTTCTCCTGAAACACTACATGTATTGTGAAAAAAAATATTTTTTTTTTGGTTGACAATTTTTTTTAGGTACGGAATTTTGTACGAAAAAAAATAATTGAAATTCATTATGAAAACGTACCATTGACTTCTTTCCCAGCAAGTTCAAAAGCCCGCCCTAAACGAACACTCTGGGAGACATCGATTAGAGACATACCAGCATCGGTATTTGTATTTGGATTCGATGATCCAACAATACCAACAATAACAAATCTAGAATTATTATCATCCAGGCAACACAAAATATATGTATTGTAAAAAATATTCAAAATTATTTTTGTTAAGTACAAAATTTCGTATGAAAAAAAAAGTAAATTTAAAATTCATGATGAAAACGTACATGGTACATTTTTACGCCCACGCCAACGTTTATCAACTTGACGTTTTGCGGATGATATAAAGCGTGCAAGTTTAGCGAGAGGTCCTGGACGAGTAAATAACAAAGCATCATTGTCAGTCAACTGAGATAATAATGTATACCTGAATGGCCCAGATTTACGAATTTGTTTTTTCTCAATTATTGAAGTACCTAATGTAACTACACCACGTTGAACTTGCATTGATAATTCTAGTCCTTTTTTTAGTAAACCGTCAGTTCCAGCACCTAGAGCATCATACGCTGCATTAAAATTTGCAACAAACTCCATGTATTTTGGAAAAATATTTCAAAAAAAAAAACTAAAATTTGTTAGGTACAAA
>LT636056.1:0-19073 GCA_900128565.1 Stramenopiles sp. TOSAG23-6 | reverse complement strand
CCCAGAATCCTCCGATACAACATCTGCTGTGAATTTCCCAGAATCCTCCGATACATTACCTCTTGTGAATTTTCCAGATGTCCCAGATGTGACACCTGCTCCTCTTAGACGTCAACTCCGTCGCCGAGACGACAGCACTCCGATACAAAATTTAGATAATGTGAGCTCCGTTGATACAACAATAGAAGAAAACAGTGATAATGCGACAGAGACAGAAAATTCGGGTATTTATTTTCCAGAGTGAAAAAAAAATAAACTTCAATTTTAATTTATTTAGATTATTAGAATTAATAACAAGTACCTATAAACCAAACAACTCACCAGTATTCTCCCAAATAACTGGGAATTCTGCGTGTGTACATTGTTTTTTTAACCACTTTCTAGAAGTAGCATATATATCACCCCAAAGATCCTGATCATCGGAACACTTAATATCCAGACATCGTAGTACTACAGCAGTAGTCCACGCATCATCAGATATATTCATTCCGCCAGGTTTTTCAGCAGCAATACGAGATTCATTCAACTGCAACGATGCTGCTAATGGAATAGATAATTGCCAGAAGGGAACTTCTTTATCTTTTTGTGCACATATACCTCGCCAAGATTGATCACAGTATCCTTCGTAAGGTGTTTGGCCCCATTTGTTGATTTGACCATCATCTCCACCGTATTCAATTATCAAAGGTCCAAGGTCACCAGCAGGATTTCTTCCAAGCGCAAAATGTAATGCACTATTGCCGTCTTCATTTATCGGGTCCCCCGTAGCCCCTGCATCAAAAAGCATTTGCGCAATTTCTTCAGCAAGACCTTCTGGCCATTTCGCATCAGCCGCAAGCGCAAGGTGATGAAGAATAGTCCATCCATTTCGATCAGGTTGATCACAATTGTATCTTTCATCGATCCACTCTTCTTGAAGAATATTCTTTTCCCCTTTTACAACTGATTCGGAGACTCGCGTAAGTAATGTCATCAATGCATCTTCACTCTGATCTTGAAATTCAATTGTATCCTCCGCTGTAGTTCCGTCATATGGACTTAAACCAAAGCGGTTCTTCAATGTATCATCAGCACCTTTATCCATTAAATAAGGCACAATTTCTCCTCCAGGAAAATAAGCAATAGCATAGTGTAGAGCAGTATTACCATTTTTGTTTTGATGATTGACATCCAACTCCTCGATGTTTTCACAAAGATATTTAACAGCATCAAATTGCGTATTTTGTGCTGCAACAATTAGAAGTGTATTTCCATAACTATCGTGCCAATTTGGCGACATGCCAGCTTGGACAAGAGCCCCAAGCATAACGAAGTTTTCATCTCTGAGGTATCCCAATATATCAAACTCGGTGATTTCTCCGCTCTCAAGCGACTCGCGAATACCTCCCTTAGCATTAAGTTTTTCTTCGGCCTTTTGCACTTGAAGTTCGGTCATTCTTTCCTCAATTTTCTTGATGGTTCGAAGTAATCGTCGCTCTAATATATGCATTTCTTTGACATCGTCTCTCACATCTTCGCGTTTTTTTGTAAGTTTTAAGACATCAGTTGTTATTTCAAGTAATATTTCTTCTTCGTCTTCTGTTGTATCTTTTTCTACTCCTAGCTGAGTTGTAAGTCTCAATTTCTCTTTGTGAATATGCTTACACTGATTAGCCATGCGAGCGTACAGAAATGCACGACGAAACCACATACAAACTCGTGATGCTGGCATCGAGACTTCAAATATATCAGGATTATTAGCCTTTAGTACTGGGTTGTAAAAATACTCCTGTAATTTTTCAAAAAGTTCATGGTTCTCGGCAATATCATAAACATTCCATTGTCCCGAAGTTATCATCCAAACCAACTTACAATCATAATCATTCAAGAAAGAATCAGCTACGCCTCGTGTTTGGTTTGCCGCTGAACTGTTGCATAATTCCTCTGCTAATCTCCAACGTGGTTCAAGTCCAAGCATTAAACATGCTGATTCCATTACTTGTTCAATTACCTTTGGACGATCTTTCATGGTCTTCAAATGATGCCATTCTCGTTGTTTGACTAGTTTTAAAGGTCCAAGAGATCTATTATATTTATGTCGTATTTTATGCACGTCTTCTTCCCAAAATAGTTCAAGTTTCGTAGTTGTAGCTAATAATTCGTCTTCGCAATCCTTCATTGTTTGGCGTTGATCATCGCGCATTACAGTTTGCTCTTCAGCTTCTTCTTGAACAGTATCTAAATTTTCCTGGACTGCTTTTTCCTTTTCTATTTCTGCTTTCAATAGAGGTGTAAGTTTTGCTAAAGATTCTCTTGCGCGTTTCAGCATCTGATCTCCAGATGCAGGTCCAACTTTACCCATAATTCGATCAACTACTCGTTTCACCACAAAGTTATCAGGGTCGACCCCGTCAGGTAGTGCTGGTAATTTCTCAGCTACTATGGCAGCATACACACCATCAAATGTTGTGACATCCCAACCACCTGGTGGTTCCCATTCTTCTTCCACGTCACTTTCTTGTTCTTCCCTTGCCATTTTGCGTTTTCTTATTTCTTCTTTACGCAAGCGTTCCTTTTCAGCTATATCGTCTAACTCCTTTTGTTTTGCTGCTTTGCCCTTAACACCACCCTTTCCACCCTTGGCCCTTCGAGCTGCGGCTTTTGCTTTCTTGGCTTCTTGGCGTTTTTGTTTAATTGCATTTTCTGCATCCTCCTTTGCTTTCTTCTCTTTTTCTGCTGCCTCCTTTGCTGACTTTTCGGCCATCCGTTTTACCCAATCGGGGTCTTTATAAGGTTTTGGATCATCTTCACAAGGTACTCCAAACTGCGAAAGGAAAGCATCAGTTGCAAATTTAGACACACACCAACCTGTCCAACGTACGTGATTACCCCGCTTCCAAATACCTCTGCGCTTCTGGTGGTATCCGGCAGATCTTGTTTTAACGAAAATACCTTTTCCGTGCATTAAATCATTAACAAATGGTCCTTCGTATCGTTCACCAGCATCTTTGAAAGTTAGAATTCCGTCGCCATGGCGAATACCTTGTACATATGGACCTTCATATCGATTGCCATTGGCATAAAATACTACTCCTTTGCCATGTCGAATGCCTCCCTGGAATTCTCCAACATATTTATCACTATTTGCTAGTACCAGTGTACCATTGCCATCTCTCAAACCATCACAAAAATTCCCTTCGTACTGTTCTCTAGGTTCAATGATTGATTCGACTCCCCAACCATGTTTCTTACCATTGAACCATTCACCAATATATACACTGCCTTTTTTGTCACGGAACGACCCATGACCATGTCGTTTATCACAACGCCATTCACCAGAATACTCACCTTTCTTATTTTTATATTTCATTACACCATATCCATGCTTTTTGCTATTCACATAAAAACCTTCATATGTTTCAGTTTTCCATGGAGCCTTCTTCAGGTGTTTACGGCGCCTCAGTTTGCGTGTAATCCATGTTCCTTTTATCCACCCATTAATACAATACTCATTGAAATGATTGTCAACAAGTCTACCTTCCCATATTAATGTATTCTTGTCGTCGTATCTCTCAGCTTCACCAAATTTTGAAGACCATTTACCCCAATGAGATGGACTAGGATCTTGGCCAAATTCAACGTATGGTCCTTCATAAATACTCCGATTGCGATACAAAATCTGAACATCTGAACCACTTGGTATACTTCCGTTTTCAAAATATCCATCAATTTCTTGATATTTTATCCATCGTAAAGGATTATCAGTATCCTTTTTAGAAAGTTGGTGAAATTCTTTACCTACTCCAGCAGGCAACCATGCTGTGCCAGGACCATGTGGTTTTCCATCCTTCCAAGCACCATTGACAACCATCATACCTGCAGCACCTGGATAGTGAAGGTGATGAGGGACATGGGGTGAATTGGCCAACTGATCCATGCGATAATTTCCAACCCATGATGCCATTTGGTCTTCATTCCAGTACCATTGGCGGCCAGCAATTGAATTTGCAAGATGTCTAAGTCGTTTTTCATATTTATCAGTGTGATTACCACCTTCAGGTAATTCATCGTATAAATCTATCAAATTAGCCCTGTGCTTAATTTTAGATGCCAACTTCCAAGTAACATTCTTTCGAAATTTTAACTTCATTTTTCTATACGTCATATTAATCGATGTTCGTGATCTCCATGGCAATTCCTCGTCCTCTTCAGGGCTATCCCTGTTCAATTTTAAATCTCTTTTATAGACTTCCCATTGTTGTGCACGGATTGAAGAGAGTTCGGCCATAACTGCGCGGTGAGCTCGGAAAGCTGCAACGGCGTCTTTACCCCCTCCTAAGATGCGATCAATGATATCAATTTCAGGTAACTGTGGTGGTAATTCTCGAGGGCGTACAAGTTTTAATCGCACAAGTAGTCTACCAATGGTCATGTTTGCTAAGTTCAATTTCGACAATATACGAAATACTTCTTCCCGCCTTTCTTCAATCTCTACCATCCACTCTGCATATAACATCTTATGCCTCTTTCGAGCATTTCTACCACGTATAATTTTAGCTAACAATGTATTGGCGCGATTCTGCTCGTTTCGAATACGCGAGTCTTCTGCAAGCGCAAATAACTCAGCACGACTATTTACAACTCGTGCGTATGGTATGGTTTCGAATTCCAGCTTTGGGACTTGGTCCAAAGTTGGTCTATTTTTGATAGATTTTGTGAAGTCGTATCGAAGGTTTTGAACAATTATGCGATCGTCTTTATCCATAACAACTTCAGCAGCTGCATTTGGTGTACCTTTACGTAAAATGTTAAGGACATATCCTTCTTCGCCACATAATCGAGAAGACCTATCAATGATACGAACTGCCATTCCAGGACATATTTGTGGATATTGTGAGCGACGAGTTCTTTGAAGGACATTTGCATCTCCCGGCTGCACACCGTGCTGCCAAGCCCAATACTGCTGCCTAATAAAATCAGCAATGTCAGCACTCACACATTTCATATGCCTAAAGAACCGAGCAGCATCAATCATTATTTCTTTTTTGTGCTGAGATATTTTGAAATGATAAGAATCGGGCCACATTCCCATGTACGCAAGTTTTGTAAGAACTTTTAACTGCTGTCGTCGATGCATGTAGCGGAAGAAACGATACACTTTGCCCGCTTCTGCGCGACGCTCACGCATGTGACTTCTTTGTTCAAGTAAACGACGACGCTTTCCTGCAGCTCTTTTGCCGAGACGACAGCGATACATTTGCTGTGCTTTAATTGTTGCGCCTTTCTCACGAGCTTTTTTTCTGAGCATTTCTAAATATCTAGTGGCAATCTTTCTTTTCCAACAAACTTGTAGTTTCACTGCTGCATCATATTCAAGTTCTCTGGTCTTTTCGCGCTCTGCTTGCTTTTCTTCGACCTCTTCTAAAATCTGTTGTTTCCTTACTGCCCTTTTTAATTGTTCGCTCTTATTCCTTACCCGCTTTTGTAATTGTGCCATTAGCCTTCCCTTTTCACCACGAAAAATCCGCTGAAAAGCACGAGCTACTTTGAACATGGCACGGAATAAAATTCCTTGCTCTTCTTCCAAAGCCATTAAAGCCATCTCTGGTTCATTAATTTCCATATACTCTTTTATGCGATTCATACGAGCCTGCTTCCAAGCTCGTTTCTTACCCAAATTACCCCTGTAAAATGTCTGTATTTTTGTAGTCGCCCAATTCATATCTATTCTATAGTCATCATACCCATCACGCGCCATGCGCCCCCTCCATAAAGCCTGGACCCGAGCAGCAATCAACCCACGGCGTTTATGTTCATTATACCAGTCCATCCATTGAAAGAACCCACCAGCAAGATATTTAAAAAGCATTCGAGCAATAGTACGCCTTACAAGATCCTTTCTTCGTTTTAACCAATCTTTCCATAAATGAAAGAACTTCATCTTTGCACCGTGCTTCATCCATCGCAAAGCTTTTGCCATCTTTCTTTTCTCTTCTAACTGAATTTGTACAAACATTCCCCAACGACACCATACTTGCGACAGTCTTCGATTCAACAAATGAGCAGCGGCGCGCCGCATTGCTTTGCGTTCTTTCACCATATAATTCCAGTTCATCCATGATCTCACAAGAAGACCATTTGTCATGAACATCACAGCTTTACGAAGTCGTCGACCCTGTTCCGCACGCACTGATGCAATTCTGTGCCACGTTTGAACTGATCTTCGAATTTTCTTTATCCTAGCGAATTTATCGGCCTCTTGGTAACGAGCCTTTTGTTCTAACCTCTTTTCAGCATACCCCCTCCAAGATAGTAATACCAAAGTAACTCCTGATGCAAACATTTTAAGGTAAAATGTTTTGGCTTTTCGTTTGAGTAGCCGCGCTTGCATTACACCCAACCACCAACCTCGCATCATGCGTCTCTTCAAACAAGTAGCATAATATCGATCACCTTTGCGAAGCCATCGGATAGAGCTACTACTGTTAAACGTTTCAGTGTCTACGGCACCCATAAATGCATCAGCAGCTGATCGACGATCGTGCTTATTCCATTCAACACATAAACGTAAACCTTTCATACCTATTTTTTTGTGATTTTTTTCTAATAGATAACGCATGTGCGAATATGCAAACCAGCCATGCATTACATATCGAAGCTGAATAGCATTTCGATGAAGTTCACGAGCTTCTAAACGCCACCATTTTACTGCAAATCGTTTCAACATCCAGCAACGACGACGAGTTAATCTTCGAAGTACTACTTTCTGCATAATATTTGCAGCATGTTGCTTATGCAGAGCCCACAACTGAAATATTGAACGAGTACCTCGACCTCGCCATCTTGCTTGAACAAGTTGCGCTGCATCCCACTTTTTCTGTCGTACACCTTTAATTAATTTACGGAATCTCAAACGAGCTGTAAATGCACGCACCGTACTTTGCATTAGATTCACAGCTTTCCTCTGTCTGGAGATGTCACTCATACATTGATCTTGTTGGAGTAAGCCTATAGAATTCTTGACAGGCCGAACACCACGGAATCCTCCACGGAGAGATGTTGGTTCAGCAAATCTTCTTCGATGTGGCTGACGGTGTTTACTTCCAGTTTCACCAGAGAGTATGCGAATTAAAGCACTGTTATTACCAGAACTACCTTCAGAAAAATTATCATCCAAACCATCTCCAAGGTCACCACCATGAACTCCGATTAAACCACAAACAGCATCTGCAGATAAATCTCTTTGATACGCCTCTTCAGCTGCATCAGTAGAAGATCTATGACGCAAAACAGCTGGCGAAAGTCGCGGCAAGAAAGATCGGTGATCTATAGTACTAAGGTCTAGTTTTTTGTCTGGTTCATTTATACTTGCTGTCCGTGGTCGTAGTGCCGCAAGTGATGCTATTAGGGAAGGTCGAATATTTGGGCAACCAAGGACATTTAACTCTCGTAACTTTTTACATTCCTTGAAAAGAATGACTGGGGAGACAGGCGTAATAAGTTTACAACCAACACAATGCAGCACACGTAAGTTATGACATTTCTCTGCAATAGTAGTAATACCAGCATCAGTTAATAAACTAATTCCATCGAGAAAGAGTTGTTTAAGACCATCATTCGGGACATACCCGACACCTGAATCCGTTAGTTTTGTACACATTGTGAGATCTAATACGCGCAAATGTTTCAAATTATGTAAACTGATTATAGTATCATCTGTAACTCCAATACAGTGTGAAATATCTAGATATATTAGACGACGACACTCTCTACCAATATATTTGAGAGCTCTGGTTTCAACTTTATAACACCGCCGTAATGAAAGGTGTAAAAGATTTGACGACTTCTTAATAAATGCTGCAAGTCCAGGTCCTTCTAATCCATGAAGTTCAGAGATATCAGCCCACAGTAAACTTTTTCCAAATGCGGCACCTAGGGCTGCAACTGAGGCATCGCCAAGTGCCTTACACCCGCTAATATTAATTTCCTGTACATACGGTGTTTTTCTTTCTACTTCACATCGATTGCGAACTATATTTGCCATCCCAACTACACCCGCATCCGTCACCGACGAGCACCTACATAATGAAATGCCCGAGAGCGCACGAAGTGACCCAATAGAATCACACCCATTATCATCTAATGCTGAAAGTTCTATCATTGTAACTCGTTGAAGTTGCGGACATCCAGCGCAAATCCATGCAACAGCAAGCCCTGTCATTTCTGATAGAAATGATATATCTAGTGATGTTAAAGCCTGTAGACCTTTTGCGCGTTTCATGAGACCCCCGCGGAACAGTGGCGTCTCTACTAGATGCCTTGCACCTTGATCTCCTATGCGTTTACACCCGCTTACATCTAACGTTCTCAATGTGTTACCAGCACTTTTACTACCAGCAATTGCTTGAAACCCAATATCAGATATTTCAAAACAATCAGCAATTCTAAGAACAGTCAAAGGCAAACCGCTATTAACATGATCTCCTACAAGAAATTTAAGTCCAACATCTGTTAATCCGTGACCATCATTGTAGTTATTACATCCAGAAAAATCTATTGCTTTTAAACGTGGACAACCAGCAACAATGAATTTCGCTGATCGATCTCCTATGCTCTTACAACCGGCCACAGACAAATACTTCAACATCGGCATTGTCTCAGAAACTACTT
Organism: Stramenopiles sp. TOSAG23-6; assembly: GCA_900128565.1. Classification (NCBI taxonomy): domain Eukaryota; species Stramenopiles sp. TOSAG23-6. The sequence goes on along the minus strand of LT636056.1, from coordinate 10,424 downwards.
GTATATCAGAGTCAAGTAGTTTAATATTACCACTGAGGTCCAAAAATTGAACACGACATAATCCAGAACCCAATATCCGTGTAGCTTTCTGAGAATACTCTTCTCCTTTATAACGCCGCTGTTTTTGAGCTGCACCTAAACCTATATTTTTTAATTTAGATCTAAAACGAATAGAATGACAATTTTGGGCATGGATGGTCCTCAAACCTGAATAAGTCGAAGTGTATGGTTCCCAAGGATTCCTTTTGTTTGGACCCCAAGTAAGTTCTTCTGATAAAGGTGGAGATGCATATAAATTTGTGGCTATTGTTTCGACTGTCCTATAAGAAAGATGCTCACAATTTGAAAGAAAAAGCTCCGAGGGACCACAACCGAGAGGTGACTTGGGATATGCCCGTAATATTCTATGTAATGCTGCATCTGTCGCAACTTCGCGCCATTTCGATAGATGTAGTATTTCTTGAGGTTTCCAAGATAATCTACAAAATGCTAAATCAATCGGTAGATCAAGTTGATTACTCTTTGTGCTACTTGATGCTTTTTTATGTAAATCTAAGGCTTTACTTCGAAGTTTTATCAATTCCGATCTAGAGTATGGTACAAAGGTACTTTCTTTTGAACGAAATGAACTAGAAGGTCCAATAACAATTTTTTCTTCTGCAATGTATTCATTTTCATTTGTATTGAGACTAGTATCCCCCCAAACTTTTCTACTAACTATATCTATTTTTGACGATGTTGTTCGTTTTGGTACGTTCCGTTTTTGATCCACCTCGTTTTTCCCAGCCATTCGACTAGGAGGCCCATATTTATCATATCTACAAACATTTGTATTACTAGGAGTAGACCCCGGACGTATATCAATATTTTCACTCTTTTTTGACTCTCTTGAATGACTTCTATTAGTACGCGGATGCCTAGTTTTTGATCGGCTTCTCGCACGCGATGGAGTAGAAATATCACCTTCATAATCACTACTACTACTAGTACCTGCTGGATCAATCTTACTTTCTATTTGACTATGATCTATTTTTCTTGTGTTTCGTCTCTTTTTATTTTTTTGTAGCATTTCACGTTGTTTTTTTTCTAGAGAATTATTGTTGTACTGCTGTATATCTTCTATTGGATCTATAGGGTTTTGTACACGAAGTTTTTTAACGAATTTTCGAGGTTTATTTAGTTCCTTTGCACCATCATCATATCGAACATTATACGTATGGTCATCATTTACCTTTGTAATGACACCGTCATACCAGAGTTCCGAATTACGAAATGCGGCTCTTACTGCGTCACCTGCTCTTATCACTTTAGGATCTCTTTGATCTAATTTGACTTTTTTAGCACGGAGACCACGAATTGCAGCCATTAGTATACTATGTTGGGGACTATGGTTTGATGTATGAGTTCTATTATTCTTTTCCCTATGTCTAATTTGAGGACCAGCTGAAATATTTTTTGTCGATGTAATTACTGCAGAGCTTACGGCTTGCTGCCGTTGCTGTTTGAACTGCTGCTTCAAGTCAACTACTTCACGACGAATCTTTGGAGAAAATCGAGCAGCATGACCCCGTTTAAGTATACGGGGGCCATGAGACAATTTCCCATGCCCTGGGGACGACATTGCCTGTTTCCAGGGTGTAGTTGTGAATGACTAAAAAGGAAAAATTGATTTACAGTTACTCGTTTCAGTTGACATGTAGGTAGTTACCCGGTACCCATGGTTCCGGCGGTTTTTTTTTTTCTTTTCTTGTTTTTTCGACCGTTATTAATATATGATATTGGCCTTTCGTATCCAAGGATAGCACACAATTAGTATGAAAAAGCTGAAGAGAGCGTTTTCCCGCCGTAAAGATAATTCAGACACTTTAGAATCAACTATGCCCGTACAAGAGGAAAGTGCTACTCCAGTTGCAAAATCAGCGATATCTACCACAGAACCAACAGAAAAGAGTGACGTTCGAGTTGAAGACAACAAAAACAAAGTAGCAGTGGAAGCTCACGAGGTGGTTAATCCTGATGTTGCAGAAAGCACCAGGATAAAAGAGAACAAAATTGCTGTTGGTTTAGATTCTTCTGAAGTTTGGCTCAGAAACAGTCACGATCATGCTCCAGACAGTCCACAACATGGAGAACATACTTCGTTACCACAAGACTCAAAAGACTCAAAGAAGACAGAAAAAATCGAAAAAGTCCCCAAAAAAGGACGTAAGAAAAAACGACGCCGTAAAAAATCAAAAGGATCAAAAAAAGAAAATAATCAAAAGAATGAAGTAGAAAATCCAATTTCTGTGGCCGTCGATGTAAACCCTTCAAAACCTTCAAAGAAGCGAGGAAATAAAAAATCAAAGGGAAAATATTTTGGGGGCTTCACGTCTAAATTCTGGTATATTATGTACGTTTTCATCATACATTTCATTTTTTTTTTCGTACCAAATTCCGTACCTAACGAATTTCGAATTTGACATATTTTTTATATAACTCGCTTGTTATTTTTCTTCTATTAATGTGGGGTGGTATAGCTCTTTATTACCTTTATTTTAAACCAAAAGAAAAGTGAACCCCCTCTACTTTTTCAAAATGAGAGAAGAAGTTACTACTGTACAACTTGAGTAATAAAATGGGTAACAATCTAATTTATTTTAAAAATCTATTTTTCATTTTACTTTTAGAGGAAATTCAAAATTATTATAATTTTTTTCGTTGCGTTCTTCCCAGCCTTCAACTTGTCCAGTATATGGATTTACTTGAGTTATTGGCACTATGACCAAAGTAGGATATGACTGTATCACTGGAAGTTGCATACATGTAATATAAGATTCTTCTCGTCGAGGAATGATAAATGGAATATCCAAGGATGTTGGTGATATTACAGGAATAACACCAAACTTATATTCTGTATACTTTTTTTTATCAGAATATTCAAATGGATTTGACACAGACTGCATGAGCTGCAATATCTCACAAAACATTGTTGATCGGCGATTCATTCCTCTATCTTTATTGATTTCAAAAATTGTGCGGAATTCTTTGAGTGTTGTCTTTTCGTTTACTGCTTGGATTCCGAGTAAAGAAGATAAGCCAAACGTGTCACAACCCATAAGAAACGAATGGTGCTCTGTAATATCAGGGCGTTTAGCATATGTTCTAATCCCAATTCGATTTCTTTGAAGCGTTCTCTCTCGATTCACAACTAGATTCATTTCTCCCATAATTTTTACTATTTGAAGAATTTATTCATGTGTTTACTATTGAATCTGAATGATATACATCATATACATATATAATACAAAATACGACTCTTGGATAGAGGAGAGGTTCGGTGGCGTTATTTTTTTTTTAACGGAAAAATTTAAATTTTGTTGTTTTTTGGTAGTACATATCTACGCATCTATATCAAATCACAATAGATTTCAGATCTGGGATCAGCGAAAAGATGCAGGGTTCGTTGATATTTGCAGTGTTTGTTCAAGTGACGATGGCTACAGCAAAATCCATTTCACTAACTGCTAAAAATTTTGATCAAACTCTTTCTAAATCTGAAGGCGGTGCTTTTGTGAAGTTTCAAGCTCCTTGGTGAGGTCATTGTAAAAAGCTGAAGCCGGATTGGGAGGCTTTAAGTGATTATTACACAGCATATTCTGTCCTAATAGCAGATGTTGATTGTACAGTAGAAACCGATCTTTGTTCTATTCACGAGGTCAAAGGTTTCCCAACATTGCTTTCCTTTCAAAAAGGAGAGACAGAAGGCAAAAAATATACTGGTGGTCGTTCATTTCACGATCTAAAAAAGTTTGTCGCTGATGACTTAGTTGTAGCATGTAACGTAAGTAAAAGGGATACATGCACTAATCGTGAAATTGAGTACATAGATAAGATGGAAGCCAAAGGACAAACTGCAATAAAGTCACAAATCGATCGTTTGCAGGGAATGAAAAATGCTAAATTGAAAATGGAATTAAAGCTGTGGCTTCTCGCACGATTAAACATTTTAGAACAAATATATCTGCACTAAAGTTTTTACAACTAAATTTTAACTGTTCAAGTTTAACTACATGTTATATTTATCTGAGACATATGTTTTAATGTATCGTATATTGATATCAACCACTCTAAAGGGCAAGTATAAGCTTTGAGTTTTTGATTGAAATACGCACAATAAACGTGACAATTGGATATGAAATACATTTAATACAATAAAGTATACCAGTACTGTTGTATTTCGTATTCAGTTATGAAAACACAACGATGTCTGTAAAAGTAACTAATAAATTTATACAGTAAATATATATATATCCTTTTTGTATTTGTTTATTCATTACACAGCTATAACTAAAGCTGCAATATTATCTCCACTATCTCTAAAGTATGCTTCTTCAACTAACCTTCTTGCTGCCCCCTCAAATAAGGTTTCACCAGTTCGGAGATGACTCGTTTCATAAAAAGAATCACGCACAAGACTTACAGCTTGTTTAAAAGATAGCGATTCCCATAGTCCATCACTAGCTATAATAGCAAACTCTTCATATCCCTTGAAATCATATTGACTAGTAAACGCAGAGGAAGAGACGTAAGGCTTCAAAGAGGAATCTCCAAGTGATCGTGAGACTGATCTTTTGTGAAAATATATTACATTCGAAATTTGTTAGAAACGGAATTTTTCTACTAAACAAAATTGAAATTAATGATAAAAATGTACCCGCTAATTGCCCTTGAACTCGACAAGTTCCAAAACCATGATGTATATCAGATAGTGAAGGACAATGAACATGCATTAAAAAAAATATTTCAAACATTCGAAATTCGTTAGGTACAAAATTTCGTATGAAAAATAAATTCGAAATTCATCATGAAAACGTACATGACCACCAGGGATACTTTCAATACGTAATCGTTCAGACGGTAGACTGGGTAAATGGTCTTCGCTTAAAACAATAGGTTCATCATTTTCATCACAACATAAAATAGCAGTCGAATCACCAACATTTCCTATCATTAAAGTTTCAGAACCCATTAGTAATATGTATTTTGGAAAAATATTTCAAATGGTTTTTTGTTAGGTACAAAATTTCGTACGAAAAAAAACTCGAATTTGAAAAAAAATAAAACATACATAGTTGCAGTAGATCCAGACTTTCCTATAATCTGAGGTACATTTATTTCATCATTATTTTCATTCTCCACCATATTCAATATTTCTTCATCAGCTGCATCAAATGCTTCACTGATGGCATCTTCAAGAAGTTCCTTCTCCCACCAAACGCGACCCTTGTGTTGTTCTGTTATTTCATGAATTTCATTCACATCATTCAAATATTCCATTGAATTTTCACTCAAATCTGAAATATCATCAACACTTGTATTTAAAATACTGCTCGGGAGTAATAAAAAATTAGCTACTGTAGCAGCAAGATGTACGTGTAAACCATGGTTTGTTTTAGAAAGATTTTGACTGTGTTTATTGACCGTATCATCCTCTTTTCCTAAATATTCATTATCTACATTATTACTTCTATCATTATATAAGCCAGCATTCCATGAAGCAGTACCATTACCTCCGTGCCCATCAAACAAAGCGAACCAATCAACTTTGTTTTCATTTGAAAATACGACGTTTTTTATATTTAAGTAGCCAACAGACGCAAAGTCTTCCATGCCATAATTTCGACGTCCAGGCGTTCCACACCAGCCATATAATCGAGTATTCTCAAGACCACCTACGTTTCGTTTTATATTTGTGGAGCATTCCCAAAACATTTCTTTTTTATGCTCATGTTTATGCCAGCAATATGACGGAAGATCTTTATCTTCATTATGGCGTCTTGCAATAACGTGCCGGTCACAAATGTGTAATAAAAAAATATTTTAGAAAAAAAATTGTTAGGTACGGAATTTCATACAAAAAAAAAAAAATAAAAAACGTTTTTGAAATGCATCATGAAAACGTACCTCTTGGCTCTATCAAAGCAACGACCACAAGAAGCACAACAGAATTTTTCTGGTTGTATAGGTCGGTCCCTATATGAGTCTTCAAAAATTTTATCTACCTTTTCTACTTTTTTATTTATTTCTGTATTTTCCTTGCCTAATGGTACTGGAATAATCGGATGATTTCGTGTACCAATTTCTGACTCCATAAAAGATTTTGATGGGTTCAAATTATCAAGAGAATTGCTTTGTAATGCTACCACAAATTCGTCGCGTTCACCATGAATTTTGGAAAATATGACAAATTTGAAATTCATGATGAAAACAAGCATCTCAAAAAAACAAATCTTAGGTACACAATTTCGTATGAAAAATAAAAATAAATTTGAAATTATTTATGAAAACGTACAGGTAATGCAAATTCTTTACCTGTACACGCATCATCAGCATCACAAGTATAAGGACCAACAAAAAATGCATGTTGAAGGACAAGTTCCACCGGCAATCTATCCCACGCATGCCATCGAAGTAACCGCCACAAAAGATACATTGTAAAAAAATATATTTTACAAAAAATCATTAGGTACAGAATTTCGTATGAAAAAATAAAAAAAAAGCAATTTTGAAAACGTACATCCACAGCCCATCGACTTTCATATCCCAAACCAATGTATTACGAAACAATATGTTTTACGTTTAAAATTTGTTAGGTAAAAAATGTTCTATAAAAAATAAAATGAACACGTAAATACCATCGAGAGGATCTCGCTGATGTAGTTTGAAATTCGTTAGGAACAAAATTTTCTATTAAAAATGAAAGGAAAACGTACATACCAGCGAGAGGATCTCGCCGATGTAATGTTCGATTAAATGCTTCAAGGCCGCACCATTCACCTTGACTAATCAAAGCTGTCCCACTTGTTTTAACCCGGGAATGAAATTTATTCGAATGATGACTTTGTTTATAATTGGATGACCACGATTTTGGAAGGTAGATTTTGTTTTTATCTTTCATTGTATTATATTCAGAAGATGATGCATTTGGTTCTGGGAACACACACCATTCCGCAAGGCCAGTGAGTATTAGAAGCTGTCTTCGTTCAGCATCTGATCTTTTCTCTTGTCTCATTTTATGATCTAGTTTAGCAAATGTCCTCGCACTTACGGCAAAAACATGCTGTGTACCTAAAATCATTTCAAGGAAAATAACTCCGAGAGTCCATAAATCATATGTTTTTGGATTATCACTAAAGTATGGTGAACCACTTTTCATTTCCTGTTTATTCTTTTCATATTTTTTTGTGGTTTCATCATATTGTTTTGTGGTTTCGTCTTCTTTATATGTATCTGAAATATCAATAGAGAATAAAACTTCTGGAGGCTGATATTCAACAGTTTCTTCATCTTGACTTGGTCCTTTCATTCCATACAGAAACTTCAAAGAATGACCATTCACGGCAGATGAAAAATCTGCTATTTTTACTATAGGTTTTGAACCATGTATTTTGGAAAAATATTTCAAAAAATAATTGTTAGGTACAAAATTTCCTACGAAAAAAAAAGTAGAATTTGAAAAAAAATAAAACAGACATCTTCGGGTAGAGAAATAATAAGATTTGAAGGTTTCAAATCGCGATGCGTGATATCCATTTGGTGTAAAAGTGCAACGCCTTCGGTAATTTGTAACCAAATACCTCGAAGAACATTTAAACCACCTTTACCCGTTCGGAGTTCCCGCCATAAAGATGATGGTTCATGTATTTTGGAAAACTATTTCAAAAAAACCCGTTAGGTACAAAATTTCGTATGAAAAATAAATTCGAAATTGAAAAAAAAATAAAACATACATACACGGCACCACTGCTTAACTCATGACGACTATATAAAAAATCTCGAAGAGATCTCCCTTCATCATGAAATACTAGCCACAAATCTGATTTTGTTTTTTCATCTGTTTTATTAGGATTGTTTGTATTTGTTTTATTAGGATTGTTTGTATCTGTTTTATTAGGATTGTTTGTATCTGTTTTATTAGGATTGTTTGTATTTGTTTTATTAGGATTGTTTGTATTTGTTTTATTAGGATTGTTTGTATTTTGATTGTTGGTATTTTTATTAATTGGGTCTGCATTACATTTTTCTTCAAAACTATTTGTTTCAAAGAATTCTACAAATCTTGCAATGTGTGGCTTTCCCTTGAGCAATTCACCAAAATAGATCTCTCTTAATCCTGCAAGTCTTACATACTCTCCATGTTTTTTGGGGAAATATTTGAAATTCGAAATTTGTTAGGTATAAAATTTTCTATAAAACAAATTAAAATTCATGTTAAAGACATACATTTTCTAGAAACATTCGTTTGAGTATAAATGATATTTCTTTTACATGTTCAGCATTTCTTGCTTTATCTTTGGTGTAATTGTCTGAATGATTTTCATGGTTATAAACACTTTTGATAGCTCGCCAAACTTCGCCATGACTTCCACCTTGAAATAACTCTCTCACATCGTACCTTTCACGTAACTGAGATAGTATAGGTTTCATAGGGAAATTCTTATTCTTTCCATCTCGATCACCATCACCGGCAGATAACATCTTTTTTCTTAAAGGTACTGACAATTCTAACCACAAAGGATATACTTTGGGGGAAATCACGTTTACATTCGGCAAAGATGCTACAGCTGGATCTTTCAGGTCTTTTACTCGTTTCTTTCCTAGGAAACGTAATCGTTCCTGTAATAGATAATCAAATCTACTTGAAGGAACAATATCAATACCATTTGAAGACAATTCACTATAACACATTCTATTAGATGATTCGTCCAGCTCCTCTAAATAAGAACCATTTATTCTATACGTTGATGTCTCTTCCGAAGATAAGTTGTCTGTAAAATGTGGACCAAATATTTCAGTAGTTCCACGAGAATTTCCAGCAAATGCCAATATTGTTGTAACTATTGCTAATGAGAAATACATATCATGATGGCAATACAGCATTTGACTATAATAAATTAGAATATGTAATATACATTCGTAATTATTGAAGAGTAAAATTTATAAAATTCGCCATATCGATATTCTCTATCGAAGAAATCTTTTTTGTCACACATTCAAAAATAATAATTTGAGAAATTCGGAGACTTTCGGTTTTTCTACGTTTGTACTAAATTGGTACACATTGGATGAAACCATTTTTTTTCCGTTTCAAAAAAATACCAATTGGCTTTTCCGTTTCTTGTTTTTGTTTGTAAAGTAGCCGGTAATAACCAGTAACTAATGATTACGACGTATAAGATAATTTCTTTCTGCAATAAAGATGAAAATGAATATGATGATTGTACAAAGTGTACTTTGTACTTTATTACTCAGCTCCATGGTGTTTTGCGCCAAGATACCACCAGCTGAACGTAATACACAAGTTGATTCGTCACACCAACGAAAGCACGCGAGGCGTAGATTATCATCAAGCAATGATGGTTACGTTGTGGTTGAAGAAACTTTAACGTGGAAACAAGCAAGTGAGAAATGTATCGATGCTGGTATGATACTTGCTGTTCCGCATACGCAAAATCAAGTGAATGAAATCACTGACAAAATTAGTGGAACACATGATGTTTGGATGGGTGGAAGTTGTACTTCAGACTGCGATACAAAAGCGAAATATATAATGACGGATGGTACCTCAGTAACAGGGTCGGAATTTCCATGGGGATCAGGTCAACCTACTGAAGGAACTTCAAAATGTCTTTATATTTATGGTCAGTCTGTTCTAACAAAATCTTGTTCGAATACCGCAGCTCATTATGTGTGTTCCAAACGATATTTCGTTTTTGAACAAGCAAAGTTTCCAGGTATGGGCAGAATTGACCTCTCGTGTCCACAACGCAACTGTGAAGGGACAAGTGGGACGAAATCATACACTGCGCCCGATGGAACGACAGTTGTTTCAAGTCATCCAGTCAGAGATAGAGTTGGAGATAATCGTAGCGGTATCGGATATCTCTTTGATGGTTCGAACAGCGCAGAACCAACGACCTGTTTTTCACAATATGATTCCGATTCAGCTGATGATAAAAAAAATCCACAAACTTGCTATGTTGCATTCGACAGCACCAGTGGTAGGACCGAGAAAATGCCTATTATACATTTACCCTTGGATTCAGAACATGACAACGATAATATTGGATCTTTTGGCAACGCAGAATTTAAAGCATGTATGGCTAAAGCTGACTGTTCGCAAAAGTGTAAAGACGCCCAAAAGCCTGTATTTAATGATGGTAATGATAATGGCAATCGTCCTTCGTTTCATTTTTCAAGTGGAAAGCAACTTATAAATCAACAATTGATGACTGCGGGAGATTTGGGTATCAATGATGAGATTACAATCATGCTTTGGGCAAAATCAAACAGCGAAACAACATGTATGTTTTATTTTTCTTTCAATTTCGAATTTTTTTTTCGTACGAAATTTTGTACCTAACGATTTNTTTTTGAAATAT
>LT636055.1:0-19122 GCA_900128565.1 Stramenopiles sp. TOSAG23-6 | reverse complement strand
AATTTCGAATTTATTTTTCGTACGAAATTTTGTACCTAACGATTTTTTTTTTAAATATTTTTTCACAATACATTACAAATACTTGCCATTGAGGAAGCACAAAATATCGAAAGGAAACAAAAGGAGTCAAAAAAGAAAGCTCAGAGAAGGAAACAGTTGAAACAGAATATGAAGAAGAAAGAAGAAACTCGTAATAATCGTATGAGCAAAGATACAAATAGTAATGAAAATGTAAACACAAAACAATCTTCAGATGAAATTATTTGCGCGAATGAGAAGAATGACATTTTACCCAAAGATCCCAAAGATCCCAAAGATACTCAAAATACGGAAACAATGAATGCTAAAAATGTCCTTGAAAAAGTATCTGGTTCAAATATATACTCAAAACTTTCATCTATTGAAAAACATATTTCTCGAACGCCTAATATTTTGGGCGTTCGTGAATATGTAAAACAAAAATTATCACAAGAATTAAACAAATTGGTCATCGAACTTTTACAAAAGGTGTTTTTTTTTCATGAACGAGCAAGATTAAGTTCAAAATCGACAATAAATTCAAAGAAAAAAAGAATTGTACTTGGTATGAGAGAAGTTCACCGTTGTGCCAAGAATGGAAAACTTCGTATGTTGATTGTTAGTACAAATATTGATGAGGGTTCTTCCGGTCTTGATAAGTGTGTTAGTGAAATTATTCAATACTCAAAAGATCACGATACCCCTATTATATATGCATTGAAGCGGAGGGAGATGGGAAAAGCAATAGGTAAAAGAATCAAAATGAGTTGTATTGGAATTATTAATCCTGATGGTACATTTGATGTATTCAAGGCTGTGGTAAAACTTTCGCAGACACTTCGCCACGATTGGGAAATAGAATTAAATGATTTTGTGAATCGTAGTAACGACGCTTTCAGTAGAGGTGATTTGATTGAAGCAGCTTTATCAGCTCTTGGTGGTTTATCTCTGTCACCAAATCATTCTCAATTGAAGAATGTATGTTTTATTTTTTTTTCAATTTCAATTTCAAATTTATTTATTTTTTCATACGAAATTTTATACCTAACGTTTTTTTTGTAATTTCGTGTCTTTTGACAATATATACATTTGAATCATCGGCTAACTCTGCTGTAACACAATTGGTGAAGTTAGCAACACAGAAGATATCTGAAGATGATTTACTGGGAGCGGAGATTCTATTGGATGATGCTATTAAACTAAATCCAAAATTTGTCGATTCTGTTAGATTAAGTGGCGTCGTCAAAACTCAATTGGCAATGTTAAATATACCGAAACTTTTAGAAATTGGTGCTTACGCTAAAGCAACTAATCTGTTGCAATCAGTAGAAAAACTAGAAAAAGATGAAAGTACCAAAGAAAAGTTTTCTAAAATGGTGGAAGATGTCTCGCAACAGCGGAGTCGAGCGAAAGAAAGTACAAAGCAAAATAGACAAAGAAAATTACTCGAAAAGAAAAGAGACACTTCGCAAAAGACTTCAATTGTAAGCTCGACGGATTGGCCTGCTTTAGCCTGATGTTATCCGTGAAACTCTTTCAATTTATTTTTCCGTAAGTACAAAAATTCCTACCAATATTTTCTTCATATGTACCCAATATTTACTTGATAGAAGAAAAATAAATTTAGTTGTAAAGATTTACTTAAAAAACCAATAACTTTTATTATATTATATCAAGTCAAGGCGTTGATGAGAGTGAACCAGTTGTTGGTACAGGTGCTGGAGCCATTAAAGGAACTTTATGACTATCATAGTTTCCCTTAATTCCAATGGAGAGATCATTCTCAAATATACCTCTGGACGAACCAAGAATGTCACTTACAGGATTTGCTAAACCTGAATTACTATTCATTTGTTGAACCGATCTCCTACGACGATCCCACATTGGACGATCCAAAGGTGGCTTTGTTGGAATCATCCAGTCAATAATATTTTCTCCAAAAGCAGCTTTCCAGTTGTTGAATACAGAACCCATATTAAAGTTACAACCAGCTGCATTACCTTGACAACAGCTTTGCTCCACATTCGTTCGACCTTTTGATATTAAAAATATGTGAAACCCAAGCATGTACCCTACAGTAATGATGTGTCCTATAATAAGTAGAGTTGAAACACCGAGCAAAACCAAATCACTTGTACTTTCAATGTAATCCACTTTTGAGTGACTATTAGAGTGCAATCTAGCTAAAATAAAAAGAACCCATCTATAACAATATAGCACAAATAGACCAAAAAAAGAAAGCCAAGAGTATAAAACGAATAAAAAGAAATATTTGTGGTTATAGAATCCAACGCAGTTATTAATCCAAAGGCAATGGTGATCCATTTTCATCACACAACGGTTGCAACGTCGGCAGTGGTGTGTCCGCGGTGGCTTATAGAGATCACAAATGGCACAGTAGTTCACCTTTTGATAGTCCAATAATGCAGGTCGAGCAGCATCTACTTGACCTGGTTCAGCTTGAACACGGCGAACAACCCCTGGATTTGTCGTCAGAGCTCGGACATAACTTGTTCCCGATAGCAAGACCAAAGTTGCAAGAACAATTAGTAACTCGACTTTTCCACCATTGGGAAAGAGAGGTTCAATACATACAAACACTGCCGTATAAAGATAGAGAATATAGAAAGCAACAACTGCGACAACCAGATACCAGTATGACTTTGGAGCACGGCTACGAGCTTCAAGCCACCATGGAATATCCGAGTCCATTGTTATTGATCTAGCTAAATTGTTCAGTCACTTCAGTGTTGAGGATTGATCGATCGTGAATCGTGATAATAAATAAATCAAATCAATCAAATCGAAAAAAGAACAGAAGAATGATGCATGACTGAAAACCAAAGTTAGGGTTAGGGTTAGGGTACTGTAGTTATAAGTTTACGTCGGTTGTCGTTGTAGCTCTCTTTGAACTTTGAAGTAAAATAATATCTACACGCGAAAAATATCCTACGCTTTAACGACCATTATATTTTCTGTCCTTTTTGTACATTTATGCGATTTGGATTTTGTTGAAAACTTTATTCTTCCACTTTACAGAATAGAAAGCTTATACACTGATACATTTTAAACGATGGGGCAAAGGTTGAGTCGTATGATTAAAGAATGGTGGCATCGAAACGAGCGTCGGTGCTTACTTGTGGGTCTGGACAACGCGGGGAAAACAACTATACTGTATCGAATGCATAGCGGTGAAACTCACTCGACTACCCCAACGGTTGGATTCAATGTAGAAACTGTCAAAATAGGAAGGCTAACCCTAAATATATGGGATGTTGGTGGTCAAGATCGATTAAGGCCTTATTGGCGTCACTATTACACAGGAACTCAGGGTATAATTTATGTTGTGGACGCAAGTGATAGAGAACGAATCCAAAAAGCGAGGGATGAATTTGTGGGTGTTGTTTCAGATAATCAATTGTCAGGATCCGCAATCATGGTTCTAGCGAATAAGCAGGATATGCCCGGAGCTCTCTCAGTTGCGGAAATGGAATCTGCTTTCGAAATGGAGAGGTACGTTATTTTTTCTTCAGATATTTATTTTTTAATTTGCGATATTCTATTTCTTTTGAAATCTTACCATATTATTCATTATACTATATATATTACAAACCAATAGAAATTGCGGTGATAGAAAGTGTATCGTTTTGCCCTCCACGGCTACAACTGGAGCTGGACTTGAAACCGCGTTTAAGTGGCTTTCAGAAAATATGAGTTAACTTTCACTTTTGTTCATATAGAAATAGTATGCATTGACGAAAAAATATTACTTGTTTATCGAGACTGAATGATAAAATTTGTATTTTTTTTGAAAATCATTTATAGAGCCTTATAGAGAGCGTTTTCTCTGTATTTGTCTCTTTGTTGATGAAATAAAAAAGATATTCAATACAAGCAATGACAAGTAGTAGTTGTACATATATTTCATACATATCGATATATAACACGTAATACATATTACAAAATATTTCATTTCCAAAATGTTACGATACTTTTATACTTTCATTTTACTTTCTTGGAAAAACTCAATTGAAATTGAAAATTTAAGAACATTTTGAATAGTTTCCTCATGTGTTTTGCTAAACGCAAGAACAAAGATCTGAGATCATAAAATCATAGAGTATATTTTTTCTTTGAAAATATTTTACTGCATTTTCTTTGAAAATCTAGACAGACGAGCATGTAAAAACGTACCAACACATCTAGGATTTGCATATTTAGCAATGTTGTGAAAAATTCCCATGGATGTAATATTAGCCCAAACACTATAAACAGCATCCTTTCCGTGAGATTTGTACCAGTCTATTACAGCATTTCTCTGTGTCCATAGTATTATGCTGCTAACAACACAAGCAGTGACCAAAGCATTTCTGCGTTGTTCTGATCGTCTTTCTTCAAGTAATTGTGTATAATGCAAACTTCCCTGTACAAATTTCCCTCCAATACTGGAACGACGTCGACGGCGACGTTTACTTTTTGCTGTTTTTCCATCATGCTTTCCGAACTGAATCGCATCACCTAAAAGATGCCTCTTCATCGGCAAACGCATTTCGGAGAGGTCGTCAACAGTCACTTCGTGCAAACGACCTTTAAATAGGTAACGCACACATAGTTGCTTATCTTCAGAAGGACATGGATCATAAAATCCAGGAAGCCAAAATTTAGGCTTACCACCAGTTAAACGCAAAGTAGATTTTTCAACGCTACACTGCAATGGAACAGTCACATCGATGGTGAGTCCAAACTCACTAGCTTGATCGTCAAGAGTGCTTAAAGTATCAATCGAACCATTCAAATGACCATACACACCACTAATAATCACAAGGCCGTTGCGATTTTGTTCGTGCTTTCTACTCTGTGCAACACTAAATTCCATATTTTCTACAACCGCTGCTGCCTGCGCCTTTTTCATTCTCATGAGATTTACAAACGCTTCCTCTGTTCGTTTTGAACTTTTGTAGCCTTGAAGCATATCATAGGTACAACGACTAACAGGGTCAGATAAAATACGCCATGCTCGAGTAACTACTGCAAATGGAACACTGCCTGGAGATTTAGGAGACTTTGGTGCCCTACGAGAGGGAGTGTTATTCACGTCCCCAAGATTTTCATAGTTTTTAGTATCCTCTATATTGTCCATTTCAAGTTTTCGACGTCGTCTTTTCCTCCTATCTGGATGATTGCGAATGGCAAGTTTTTTATACGCACGTTTCAATGTTTTAGGAGTTACTTCTGGAACAACACCTAAAACAGCATAATAATTTATCATTTTCTTTTCTGAGCTCTTTTTTGGAAGGCCTGAATTTGTAGCCGAATTAGGAGTCCGCATTCTTTTCAACCGATAGCTTACAAAAAATAAGACGGATCACGAAAATAAAACAACGTTCCACTTCAAGTTTCCCCAATGCTCCGCGCTACGCAAATCAAATAAGCTGAAGGGGAGCTCCTCGTGCTGGGGCAGCTGTTGAACAGCAGTTATTCTTAGATTCAATTATTTAGAAATTCGAATGAAGAGGCAAGCCTTTGTTTTTTGATGTGATGCTTGTGATGCTTCGTGATTTGATTTGAATAATTGATTTGATTTGATGAGAGCGAGTTCCTTGCTTGCTTGAAGAAGAGCGATCCTTGTTTAACGAAGTTGATTTGGATTAACCATTGTGAATTCAAACGTAAATTATAGTTAATTGATTAAAATGTTTCCCCGTGTATGTATTTTGCTTGTATTCATAGCTAATGTAGTAATAGCAGAAATTACCGGTGACGGTACACCAGGAAACGCTTGGGGCAGACCTTCAGATGGAGGACGATTCCTTACAAATATGGTGCGAAGTGGACACCTTGCAAACATACCAGAGAATAATATAACGCAGAAAGTATCATTACCTATTGCATTTAGTCCGCATAATGGACATGCTATATATCCAGTTCCTACAGGTACTTTGCTCGTCTCAGGTGTCCGCAAATTGGAAGAGAAGAAGAATATGTTTCGTGGAGTGGATTTCCACCGCGATATTGTCCTTCCTGTTGTGCGTCGTTTAAATGGAATATCAGAAAAGAGAGGATGTCCAAGAAGCCATGCACATGGTAGTCATCAGTATATTGATCACAGTTGTTATAATTGTAATTCTAAAACGCAGTGTGACGAGAGAAAAGAGTGTCGATGGGATCCTAACGATTGTCATGGTGATAATAGCAATGGTTGTGGCCGGTGTCATCAACATAAGTGTTATAACGACGTATGCCATGCTGAAGACTGTTACCCAATTCATCCTAGAGATTCTTGGTGCAATAATCCAGATAATATTGTGCCATGTCGCGATTGTGTCAGTGAACCATGGATGTCTTGCTATGGTATTATGGGGAAAGCTTGTAAAGACCCCTTTCTTCTCTGTGACAAACCTGAGTCTGAACTTAAGGAAATGGGACTGGAAAGTACTGTAGGATTTGCTAAAATGAAAGAATTGAATCATCCATGTGCAAATGAATCGTGCCAACAGGACCGTTCAGGGCCTGTGTGCTCTCACGCTGTTCAACAATTTTGTAAAAAGGACAATTCATGTACGCCAACTGGTTGCTCTCGCTTTATGAAAACAGTAGCTCGAGGCGATTATAATTTCGATAGTTCAGAGTGTGCATTTACAGATAAAAGTGTTTGTCAAAACGAAAAATGTGGTCATTATGGCTGGAATATCTTTGAATCCTTTAAACTCAAAACATGTAGATCTGATGTACGTTTTCAAAATTGAATGTAAAATATTTGTTTTTGTGCAAAACTTTGTACCTAACAAAAAAATTGTAAAATATTTTTTTTCACAATACATCCTGCTTGTTTGCATACTAAAGTGAAGAATCTTGCATCGTTAAAAACTGTAGAAATTGAACTCGATAAAACAAAAGAAAGCGATCTTCAACCCAAGGAGGAAGTTGGACATCGACGTTTGGAAAGTATATCCAAAAATAAAAAAGGAAGAAGGTTAGGATTTAATTCTTTTGATAGAAACCGTGGATCAACAAATGACTGGATTGAACTAATGAAACAAGATCGGAAGTGTGAAAGTAAGTTAGATAAATGCGGGTCAGGATGTTGTAATTTTATGAACACGATTATGCCATCAAAGGACAAAGCCAAACAATGGTGTCCTGATCAGTATGCAAGTTGTATGGAATTTAATCGTAACGATGAAGCTGAATGTCTTGGTGAATTTCATTGGCTTGAGCTACTCAGTGTGGAAGACAGTAGGCTTCTCCCTGTAGCAAGGGCACTGAAAACTTGTATTAATGATCAAAAGAACAAAGAATTTGGAGGTGCGGATACATCACGTGCCGATTCACTTGCAAAAGCCCTAAACTTTAGTTGCTGTCCAGTAGGTAGCCCAGAAAGTTGCAACGAAGATACTTGTCACGTAAGTGCGTGCATGACGTCTATTCCTGAATTCAGAGATAAAACAGAACAAGGTGGTAATTGGGATGATTTCTTTGGTTGTATCTCCAGACAGTGCAAGCCATGTTATGTTGAAGAACCTGATGGTGGCTTAGACTTTCCAAATAATAATATGCCAGCAACCAGCGATCCTAAATCTGAAACAGAGTTGGATTTTGAATGCGAAAAAATATGCAACAAACAAGGTGATTCTTTTGATGATTTCGAATGTTTTCATGATGCAAGTAAGACGTGCTCAAAAGAAACAATAGCTTTCGGAAAGTGTTATGCACTATGCACTTTAGTCAAAAGTTCGAGATCCAATGACAGTGCAAAAAAATGCTTGCCAGAAGCAAAGCGTTGTATGGAAGATGATTCGTGCTTTCTGATAGCTGCCGAGAGACAAACTAAGCAGAAACATCGTCGAATGTTATACAAATGGAATCATATGGAGCATAAGCGTATGCTTGCAGAACAACCAAACACGAAAACACCAACGCCATCACCAAAACCAAATGCTGGAGAAGAAAACAACGTGAAAGATGATGGGAACATAAATAATAAAGGAGGTGACTGTTTGAATAAGTATTCTCGAAGTAAAGATCAAAAAGAAGACCCAGGTTTGAAAATGTATTGTGATTTACTTGATTGTCAATATGAACATGACACAAACTTGAGTCTAGGCGATACAGATGAGCATGAGAATCACAGTGAAGAGATGTGTGTTGATTCCATTTACACTTACTGTAAAGCAAATCCCAAGGACCCTGGATGTCTTGACAGTTGCTCATTTGATAAAAATTGGTTAACAAGAAGCGACAAAGTAGATCCATGTACACTTGATTCTTGTATTGAAGTTTTTAGCACTTCAGTTTCTGATGCAAATGAGGGGAGTTGTGAAATTTTCCATAAAAGTGTACTTAGAGAAAGTGCAACACAAGGATTCGTTAGACCAAACGAAGATTCCTGGCATTTTGAAGAGATGAAAAAAAATGGAACTTTGGTAGATAAACCCGAAAAAGATTCCAAATTGGTGATTGTAGATGGTTCTGTTCTAGCAAAAATGAAATCGAAGTGTGAAAAGGAAAAAGGATCTCTTTATGTAGAAAATATTTTGCAGTGTGCAGAAAGCTACATTGACTTTTGTAATGATGAAGGGGCTTGGGAATCCGACGCTTGTCGCAATCTCAGTGTATGTGGTGATGGAGTAGTAACATATGGAGAGAGATGCGATGACGGGGGCAATCCAGCATCTGGGTGCTCGGAGGATTGTACTTACATAGAATCGAATTTCGTGTGTCCTAACCCTGGAAAAGAATGTCAAATGTGTTGCATGAATGTTTCTGCTTCAGGAAAATGTCAGAGCTATTCGGATGAACAAACGTTTATTGCTGAAGGTTCCTTTGGAAAAGATTTCACAGGCTGTGGCTTTTGTAAAAATCACAGACTTGAGCCTTTCATTCAGCCTTACTCTGCTTTTAGTGCAGATAAATTCGGTACACCTTGTCAGCATCAAACATGCATTAGCGCTGCTGCAACGTACAGCGACGCAGTTGATTGTGATAATTATGTTGAAAATTACTGTAAATTGATGGAAACCCATAAACAGTACGACCCTGGATGTGACTCATATACTCCTAAAGCTCCATTCTTTAATGTACCAGCTGTTCCATCCTCTTGTGAATATGAAATTGTGACACTCAACATCCCATTTGGCAGCATTCGATCTTATGATTTTGCACTTATCGAATGTCCATTCGCTGTCGAAAACGATATAAAAGATTCAGATTCGCCCGAATTACTTGTTCCATATTGGTCACCAATTGATGGTTTGCGGACTGAAACAAAGGAAGCTCTTCAAAAGAATAATGTCTATAACAAATTGGTCAATAAAGCTCTCTCTGATACTCCTAGTGGGAAGCTAGTTGGTCTTCACAAGATTACTGAACACGAATTCTTCCCAAAAGCTGATGTTGAAATTCATCATGATAAAAGATCTGTGGCAGAAGAGTGGGATAATAGGATGTATTTTAACAATCTCGCTTCGATTACAAGAGATCGTGGAGCGACATGGAATGATGTCGATAATACATGCGCATTTAATAGCAATGGAGCACCTGCTAAGGGTTTCACTAAATCTGATTGCGAAAATCATGGAAATTATGACAGGATTGACCAATGTAATCATATCGAGAGGCGTGACTTTCTCCAGTTGATACCACCTTCGGAAGATCCGTTTGTATACGCGGCAAAGGGCGTTGTTTTTGATGCAAAGTGGGATGGGGTTCATCATAATGACAATCGGATGGAACATTTCAAAAAAATCAATCCTGGTGACTTCCCAGTCCCCAAACCTAAAAAAGGGGTCATCCAGGCTATTTTGAGATTGAGCGAAACTCGTATGCAATGGAGAGGAGAGAAGGAAGTACCTGTTGTGCACCCAATAAAAGACTGTTTTGGAGGCGGGGAGAGAGAAAAATGCTCAACTCTCGCAGACCAGCTTGTACAAGGAAAACTTCGAATACAGTTAGGTAACAAATTGTTCCAAAAGGACTGTGTCGATAAAAGCTGCGAGTTATTGATTGACCCATGTAGATCGCTAACTCTGAAGAAAAAAACAGCGAATCCAGATGTAGTCAAATTTGAAAAAGCATATGATGAACTAGAAAAACTTGTTGATGCGAAAAAAGATGTTTCTAAAAAATATACAGGAAAACGATTTGAGGATGCTAAATCCTGGTCTGATGTTGTGGGTAGTGTATTTTTAACCGAACTACTTGGACAAGCTACTGCAATTAGAAATGCAAAGTCTCTATTTGAGAAGATTGCAATTGTCAGCACGGAAACAAGAGTATTGAAAAATGTTCATAATTATTGCCCATATGATCATTGGGTATACAATGAAGCAACATTTACGCACGGAGAGAACCCCAAGTATATGAAGGATCCATGTTGTAATGAAAGACTTCTTGAGTATCAATGCTGTAGACCTCGAGATGTAGATGGGGCCAAAGTCAAGGTTGTTACTGGTTTAAACAAAGAAACTGTTGGTATCTGTAAAGACCAAACGAAGGCTAAAGATGCTGTTGATCAACTGGTGCGTCTTCAAGATACAGTCCGAGTTGCGGAAGATTTAGCAGCAGATTCACTCCGTACATCTTCATTTGACAATTTTTGGAAGTTTGAGGATTTGTGTCGTAACAAAATTGAGCGAAATACTAATGGAGAAAGAAAGTGTGTCACGGACTCAGATTGTTACTGTTCTCAGAGTAAGTGTTCAGAGCATAAAGAGTGCGAGACTCCAGATGAGTATATGTACATGTGTTATGCTGAATGTTGGTATGACGAACACGGAAAAGAACACCCAGAAGTGCTAGAAAATTTAATACGATATTGGTCTCCTCCAAAGACAGACATTGCTGCATACAAAAAATATGTAGATAATATGTCTTCCAAGGAAAACTTCCAGAGTGCATTTTCGGATGCATGGGGGGAACATATGACAGAGTCTGGGTGTTCAGGCAAATTGTCATGGATGCGAGATATTGGCCATTCGGGGTATCATTGGCGATGTGATGAAACATGCACAGATCAGAGAAAATGTGATATGTGGAATGTTCGAGACGATTACAACCGAGAATACAGTGAGAGTCATAATGGCATTTGGCCAGATCTTAGTAGAAGAGATAACTGTGAAGCACATAACTTCGTGTACAAGTGTCATGATAATAATCAACAGTGTCAAGATAAAACTATCAATACTGGTGGTGAATGCATCCTGCCACTTCCTAAAGGTCGGTGTACATCAAATTCTTCGATAAAGTGTCTAGGTCAAAGTACCAAAGACGCTTGTGTTGCTTTGAAAGAATCAAACGGAAATGCTATTTGTAATTGGGGTTCTCACGATACATTAGCTACTGGCTCTGCAGAATTATTCTGCAAAGAAAAGCCAGAAATTGGAGCGAAGTGTTCAAAGTTGGGAAGTAAAGATACATGCAATTCATCAGCAAATGATTGTTCCTGGGAAGTTTTACCGTGTTATGAGGAAAGAAAATGTTACGATGAATGTCATGGACCTTGCAGAGGAAAAAATGCATGCGAAGAAAACAAAGGGACATGGATACACCACAACTTTAATGAAAATGACGGTAAGTGTTACTCAAACAAAAAGGAGACGTGTTCAGCAGCAAATGACAAACAAGAATGTATGAAACTTGCGGAAGATTGTGCTTGGAGTGCATCGTCTACATGTGATCCAATATCAAGTGAGTGCAGCGATTTAGATACCAAAGCAACATGCGAGGCAAATGAAACATGTGGCTGGCGCTGGAACTTTGACATTAACCATCATGGTTGGTGTTGTCCAGAAAATGCCTATGCTTTTACTGACAATAACGGAAATACAAATTGTAGTATGTTTCCAAAAGGCACTGCACATGGTTGGCAGTTTAGAGACCCCACATGCTGCAAAGCAGAATCATATAAACTTGCAATTAGTAGGTTCGATGGACATCCAAACAAGGAGGAAAAAGCAAAGGAAGTTGCGTTCAGTGCATGGCGATCTGATCAAAACCAATGCTGTTTAGGGGTGTGGGAAAAGAATGAGCACTGTTTCTCTGGCGATAAGCATTGTCAGAAGTATCATTGTAAAACACATGCTAATATGTGGGATGATGTTTGCAGGAAATGCGAGCTTGAGAGAGGATGTAGTAAAAAACGTAATGAGTGTTGGAGTTGCCAAGTTGGCAGAGAACTTTGCTGTGGTGAAAAGTTCCACCCGCAGAAAAAAGACGCTTGCTTAAAGTATAAAGGATGCAATGACAGATCAGCAAGAAACGAGTTTGGAAAATGTGAAAGTCTAAGCGGAAAGGCTGTGAATCATTTATCCCATGAGCATGAGTGTTGGCAAAATCGTAATAACGATGTAGAGGAAGGAAAGACTTCTGATGTAAAATGGGTTACTCCGGAGGATAAGTGTAACTCGCCAATTGGTTTTTGTACTGAAAGTGGTGGTCACAACATGACAGAAGACAGTAGATGTGAAATTCATATACACAAACCTGAATCTGAAAAAGAAGCATATTGCAAAGCAATCGGGGCTGAATTTGAAGCAAGAGGAAGTAGATATACAAATAGCTCATCAAGGTGTGTATTGAAGACAGCAAAAACTATTTCAGAATGTTTTGCTTCATCGATTGACGGGAAATGTCCTCAATCCCATACATGGAATAACAAAGAAATTGAAGCCCCAAAATTTAATTGGGATCATCTGCATTGCGGTGCTGAACATTTTAAAGATTACTCTGAGTCGCGTAATTGGATTCCTTCAAGATTTACATCAGAAGAAGAATGTAATGCGGGCGAATGTCACTCATTGAATCAATTGTATGGACATCATGGATGGTCAGCTTCTCAGTGCCAAGCAAGACCACAGGAGGGCTGTCACGAATATTGTTTTTATGGTTGCAAGCGCCACAATGATCCGAATTATAGCTCAGTTTGTTACAATAGTGTCGCAGATACTTTGTTATATCCAGGACACAACATATGGAAGGATAATAATACTTGTGTGGACTCAAGCGGAAATTCGGTTATTGCAGGAACCGATGAGGAGTGCAAAGTAAAATGTGCAGAAGGGGGCGTTTTACACTCTTGTAATGAGAGTGAAAGAGATTGGAGGAAATGTCGGAATGGTGAAGTAAATTCTGTTCAGGGGAGTACAAAGTTTCCAGAAAAGGTTAGGGATGCTTTAAATTGTTGGGTTAAGCACGAACGATGCCATACACGGTCAGAATGTGAAGCCAATGGCAAATGTACAGATCGTCATGAGATGCGTACCCGTGTATGTACTGAAGTAAATTGGCCATTTGGCAATGTTCATAATGGCACCGAATGCAAAAAAAGTCAAGATAATTGCACTCATCGAGAATGTCCATATGATAAAAGAATAGACTTACCGGGAGTTTGTATTGTTAAGCGGCCTACGCATGGTTGTGGTCATGATCTATGGCATTCATTAGGTTGTCGCGCGTATGGAAAAGCACACAGTAAAAGTGAGTGTGAATCATATACTGGATATTGCACACATGGCGCTATCACAACTAAGGAGGATTGCGAAGACAAAACACTCGAACATTACACAAAAGTCGAAGCAGCCTGTGCGAATCATTCTTTAGCCACTCAAAAAGCATGTGAACAAGGACATAATCTCTGGGTTCTTGAAGAAAATCCTCAATGGTATTCAAGTGCAACTACAAAAGCTGAGTGTTTAGGTAACGACAGAAAAGGCTGCAGAGATAAGTATCATCGAATCAACAATGTAAGTGGCGAGGATTGTGCGCAATGTGGTATGGAGTTAGTCGATAGATATTCCTGGATGGGTGGTATTTGGTACGAGCAAAAATCTCGAAAATTGACTTGGCACTCTGGTGGTCAAAAGATAGAAAATATTAATCAATGGGGTCCACGCCAAGCATCTTGGAAGTTAAAGACGGAGCTTGCAGTACCATTAATGAAAACGTATGCTCGATTAGCAAGTAACAGCTATTTAACCAAATTTAATTACATCAAAGACGAATTGAAACACATTTTACACCCAGATTTTGGCGGGTGTGCTTTTACTGATTCTGCGAAAGCCGAAAAAGTCGGTGACAAATCTGAAGAAAAATCACAAAATACATGGGATGTAGGTAGTGCAACATGTAAAGATCACACTGGAGTTGTTATAACGAAATCGGCAAATGGTATAAATCTGATAACATCTGAGGAGGAATGTATTGCTGACGGCAAAGGTGAACTTAAGAGTAATTTAGTGGAGACGACACTGGTAGCATCGACGGAAGTTTCGTGTGGCGAATTAAGTGATGAAAAATCGGCATCTGCGCCGCTTAATGGCAAGGCTCTCGTAAAGCTTCAAACATGTTCAGAGGCCGAAGCCTCCAAAGGAAGAAGATTGGCGATATCTCATCGTCGGCGGAGACTTGGTGCATCGGAAACTCATGTTCAATTATCAAAAATTTCTGGCATTAGCTCAAAAACGCACACTAGACCATTAGTGACTAACTTGAATAAATTGACGTCGGATCCCATTTTATTTGGAAGTCAAAACAATTCTCGTATGAAATTCTGTTCTGCCAAAGGCACAGGATTTCACGTGGACTTTCCTTCCACTGTCAAATCAGTTTTGATTTGTTTTAAAGTTGACTTAACGTACAAAGTGGACCATTTACCTGCTCATTTCGATGCACTCGATATCGTACAAGTTTCAGAATATAGTGACAGTAATGGACCCGAGCTAGCAGCGACACGACTACATGTTGGATCAATTGAATCAGGAACATCTGAGATTTGTACGAATCTCACTGAGCGAGGTATTTATTTTCCAGCTGTGTGTGCAAATGCCGAAAAACAAAAATATGATCAACATATGAACTCAAAAAGTACAGCAGTACACTCATGTAAAAATGCCACCAATGGCAGTGATTTTGTATCTGCGACATTGACTGGAGATACTGAATGTGTTTGTTTTCGTGGTTTCAGTGGTAAAGATTGCAGTGTGGGTTGTCTTAATAATTGCATGTCTTACGATAATAGAGGTCTTTGCAATGAAAAAACAAATGAGTGCACTTGTAATGATGGATATCTCGGTGTTGACTGTGGAACATCGAAGGGTTGCCCTAATAATTGTTCATTCAATGGAGAATGCAATGCAACAACTGGCACATGCACTTGTGATTCTTTCCATACATCCAGTGATTGTAGTACACCTATTATTGTCTACGATCCTACTAAACTTGTAAAAATAACTTTAACTGGGTTTGGTGAATCAAATTTAGCAAAGAGTCCTTATTTTAGTTTGAGCGCCTTAAAAAATGCAGATGGTAGTTTCGGTGATCCAGGCAACACGTTTGGCAATGGAGGGGAACCTGGAGATCATGCATCAGCAAGTTCATCTTCAAGTATATCTACATTTTTGATCTTGGGTGCATTGATTATTTTTGATTTCATATTATTATAATAATGTTAAAATTTAAAAATATAATAAGGGCGAGTTCAGAATAATAATAAAAATATTTTTATTGTATTTTTTGTCTCTTTAATGGAGACTCTTTTACCTCATTATTCAAATATTCATCTTCTTCTAGGGATTCCTCACTTGAGTTTTCATCATCAGATTGTTCAGGAAGTGTTTTGATTTCACAAATTGCGCGTGCAGCAGATCTGAATGTATCTTCATCTTCATTATTGTTTTCATCATTCATTCCTTTCAATAATGCTAATTGTGCACGAGTTTTATTACTACCACTCGAGTCTATAAAAAACAATGGTTCACTAGATTCTTTATCTGTATTTGATTTCGTTTCATCGTTTTTAGGGTCAATAGAAGCAATGGTTGAAGATTCCTCAAATAATTGAAGTAAATTGAAAACTTGAAAAGGTGAAATCATTGTACCATTAAAAAACAAAGCTACGGAGGAACTTTTTCTCCCTGCAGCAATAATTGGATGGAATGAAGACATAGCTACTTCATCTATGGAATCTTTCATAGAATTAGCACCCTTTACAGCACGCTTTAACCACCTCCACAGCATTTTTGGTGGATTATTCCAGACATTCTTACACTTTTGCATAGCACGCCTTGCTGATTGCTTCATTGAGTTGGTAAGCATGTTACCAGCTTCACCGAGGAGCCTCACAATTAAAATATGTTGGAGAAATAGCTGAGAAAACTCAAATCCATCGAAATTTTCTTTCGACGAATTTTGACGAAGAGATAAAATGGTTTCAGGGACTACATCAATTAAATTATGGCAGACAGCAGTAGTAAAGTGAGCATTTACATTCTTAGCAAATTTTGTAGTTCGATTTTTAGCAAATTTTGTAGTTCCATTTTTTGTTGTATCTTTTATCAATAGTCTCTGGAGTAAACAGCACAAACTACGAGCATATGATGATGAATGATTCCGACGAAGCGTCAAATTGATCAACATGACTGTCGATGCAACATCCGTATCCTGATATTTGTCTTTCATAGCGATAGACTGGCAAAATATATAGAGGGAAAACAGTTTAACTAAGTTTGAACTTTTGTCATTATCTTTGCTTGATAAGATAGAATTTTCTCCATCATACTCTATTGTATTAGTAGGTGTATACAAAACATCATCTACTGTTTTAAACACGTTTGTGGTATTCACATCATCATGGCGCATGTTGTAAAACATGAAAAATCTAGAGCAGAGTTCTGCGAGCTCCGATGCAAGTTCAGTTTTCTCCATGGACAGAGTTTTGCATACTTCTGAAAGTCTAGTATAGAAGCATTTCACATAAAAAGAGATACCACCATCGCGGAAACAACCTGATTCATCAGCAATGAAAGCTTCGAGACATGATTTTAGGGAACTCATTGATCCATTTACAGGAAAACATGAATTAAAAAGCTTCGACGGAGCAAAAGGTGAAATGGCCAGTGTTTTTCGTTGTTTTATTTCAGTGGAAGCTTCACTAAGAGCAAGGGAATATCCATTGGGGGTACACCCAAGAAAATCAAAACTATGTACTACATCATTCTTATTCTCTACGTTCAATAGATTTAACTCTCTCAGTAATGCGGTTGCACCGGTATGAATACCAAAAGCTTCAAGAATGGACTTGAGCTTCGTTTGAGAAGGGAGAGAATCCACTGCCGTTTTGTATTTTTCCTCTACATCAGCTGGACTTAATACCCCGTATTCTGCATGCAGTTGCTGTGCCAAAATTCGCAAAAATTTTGTAATCTTTTGTTGTTCCTTACTAGACGGAGCCCTTTTCACCGCCATTTTACTTTAAAGTTTGGTTTATAAAATTTTCTTTGTAGCTATTCGCTTATGCTGTATTAGTCAATCTCAAAAGTTTAAGCTGAATCTATCGAACTTTAGTTTAGGTACGAAATTTTAATAGGGATTCGCGTCATTTACAGTTACGAGAACTTCGATCTCATATATAGCCACATTTTATAGCTATACTGCGTTATAACACAGGGTACACACACTTAGTAGTATCTTGTCATTAATTTCAACGGTTGATGGTATGGACCCCTGTTGCCCTTACATTGCCTTTGGGGATGTACAGTGGAGAAATCATACTACTGCGCAAGCAATAGGTCGTTTAGTCGCCCAGCTTCTTGCCTTAGAGTTAAAGATTAAACAGGAGAAGAAGAAGAACCCTTCACTTCAACTTGATCAGTTTGTAAAGATTTCAGGAAAGCAAATGCAAACCTTGATACTAGGCTCAGTCATGAGCAATATTATTCAGCGCAACGGTGCGGAATTCAATGATTTACGAGAATTCATGTACGGAACCACGATCCAGATGAAAGGTAAATTTCACCGGAACCAATCTATTCTTGGAATGATTCCATCCGGGAGAGTTGGCCAAATGGCCGCGTCTAAGTGGGCAGCATACGAGACAATAGTTCTTTCCTGTAGACGCCGTGGAATGTCAAGCATACCTCGACATGTGTATAAAAAAATGATTTGTCAAATAACTCGAGTCGCCTGTGAAGAATGTAAGGAAGAGTTATCCCACTTGAGACTACTTCAAACAAAATCTAAATTGACAAAAAAACAAAAAAGTTTTATTAGCTCCTCAACAGGTAAGACTTCTATTAGTAGTATACAAACAAATCAAAATGAAAAATCAAAAGAACCGAGTTTGGATATGTCATCTCATAATGCAAAGAGAGATCGGCGGGCAAATATATTATCAATTGCATGCAAAAGTGTATACAATCATCAAACTAATGAAACTAAAAAAGTAGGAAAAACAAATAATCCAAATAACCCTAACCCTAAACCATTCCTTGGTCGTTTCAATAAACAGTCAGATTTTTATACGAATAAAGACGATAAAAAATGTATTGAAGCTGAATCGACGAATAGTAATTTAAATTCTCCAATACCTTCAACGATAAAACATTGTAGTGAAAACCCTAACCCTAATAGTAAAGATAAACTTGTCAAAGACAAAACAAATGAGAAAAGTGACTCTCAGCAAGTTCAAAATTCGTTAGGTATGAATTTTGGTATAGATTCTCAAAGTTCAAATATGGCAGATCATTTGAGTAATATTGCTTCTATTGGTTCTTCTGCCCACGAAATACTCACTGCAGCTAGGAATTATAATCCTGATAGTACAGATATAAAATGTGGTACAGATTCAATGATATCAAGTACCCCTAACCCTAATGATAAAAATGAAAAGTCTTCGATTTCAAATTTGTCAACTGTTCAGAAAAAGAACATTTCTTCTCAATATAATCACACGCAGAATAAAAATAGACCAAATAATAATATAAGATATGATACAATGAGTGATAGAAATACAAATAGTAACCCTAACCCTAATATTAATACGTTTTGGCACTACCTCGACCTGGAAGGGAATCAATTTGGTCCATTTTCGACGGAGCAAATGAAATTTTGGAATCAAAATGAACTATTAGATAGTAAAATCAGGATACGACAGGCATGTGATACAAATGAATTTATTAGTTTATCTGACTTTGACATTGATCCTTTTGAAATTATAAAATGATTGTATTGTTCTCGTAGTATAAAGAATTTAATTTTGAAATACGAGATACCCGGTACCGGGTCGAAAAAAAAAACAAATTTTTTCGCTGAATCGATCTATGCACTATTTTT